>JAVDBV010000231.1:0-33534 GCA_032619315.1 Piper longum
ACTCGGCTTATCCAGCTCTTTGTGCTTCTTGGCCTCTTGGCTTGCAGTGCAAGTGCAAGGAAACTTGCCGGAGCACATGGAGGCCTTGAGGAGGACAAGACCTTCTTCTTTCCTGGCCTTGGGGGTGGGGGTGGGGGTGGCTATGGAGGCGGCGGAGGCCTAGGTGGTGGCGGTCTTGGCGGTGGGTACGGTGGTGGAGCGGGGCTTGGTGGTGGTGGCCTCGGTGGTGGTCTAGGTGGTGGGGGTGGGGGTGGACTAGGGGGTGGCGCAGGCTTTGGTGGGGGAGCTGGCTATGGAGGTGGCCTCGGCGGACTTGGCGGTGGTGGTGGGTTCGGTGGCGGTGGGGGCGGGGGACTTGGTGGACTTGGGGGTAGTTATGGTGCAGGTGCCGGCGGTGGTATTGGTGGATTCCCCTAGATATTAATATATTGTGGGAGGTGTGTATGTGCGCGCGCAAATTTTTGTGCGTTTCTTTGTGTACTTGTTCTATGCGTGTATCATCGTTATCCTCTTGAGGCAATGCTTCTACATTATCCAAAATTGAAGATTTATATACTAATGAGACAATACTTCTTCAAACTTTAATAAACTTAACAATGCGATAAGAGCTTATATTTAGAGATGATCTCAAAACTTGTAGGCAAAAATAATGATAGACAATGATAGGAAGAGATCAGTAATATAGAAATGGCGTTCTATTCCTTTATTCTGATACTTTTTAATTGTGCGTCTAAATTAGCACGAGAAACAACTAGTTACTTGCATCAGTGACACCTCATATCAATTAATCATCTAATTGCCTACTATTTGATATTGAAAAATTAATTTAAGAAGCTTTTATTCATGGATAAGTTTTTCAGTAATAAAATTTAGCTCTGTTAAGAATCTGGTGAAGTAGAGCATCCATCATCAGGCCTGCAAATTATAACTTATGCACGAAGTGGATTTATGAAAGATAATTTTTCCTTGTTAAATATGAAGAATGATACTTGGATTTACGGCAAATATGTCTTCTTTTTGTGTGTAGTCAATTAAATTTCTTTTAGCAAATTGAAAAAACTTCTCCAAGAATAAAAATTCATTCAAAAAAATCGACTCCATTGGTTAATTATTGAATGGCGTGGAGCCCACTTGCATTAATGGACTAAATGAGTGAACCGAACCCAGTTTATGTTCGAACTTGACTTAAATAATTTAAAGTTCATTCGAACAATCAAATGGGCTATGAATATATATGCTTAAAACTCAAATATTTTTTATGTTATTTGAGCTCGACTTGAGTTCAAATTGATTTAAATTATTAAATTTTAAAGAGGTCGAAATTAGCTCGTTTGGGAACTTGACACTTGCTTGTTGGGAATCTCGTAAAAGTAGTTCGTTTAGGATAAAAACATAAAATTAAAGAGATTAAAACTAACAAAAATATTCTATCAATATATTTATATAAACTATCTCAATTATAAAAGGTTTTGTCATATTTCAATCATGTTTGAATTTTTTTACAAAATACCTAAGACATAATTTAATAGTATGTGTTTCGAATTATAAACCCAAAATTGAAAAAATAATTATCAAAAGTCTATATTTTATAGCCTTCGTCCAAATTTATACAGCTTTTATCCAACCTTCATCTTAGATTTGGCTAATTGGTTGGAAAAGGCTGCATCTTGTCGTAGAGTCAAATATAAATTTTGAATTGTTAAACTCTATATTAGCAGTTTGATGTAAATATCTATATCGTTTACTTTAAGAAAACAACCAAATACTAAGTAAGATCTTAAATAAAGTATAAACATGAATGAATACAAACACCTGCAATTTGAAATTTTCTTGAATTATTACTTTGAAAGTACACTTTAAAGATAAGCATCTTCATGTAAGACGTCCAAATTTCATAACCACCAAAAAAGGCCAAAAAAATAAATAAATTTGTTGAACTCCATATTAGGTGACAATCTAAAGCCACATCAATCTAAAATGGAATCTAACTTGCATTTATCATTTGAAAGAACACAATTTGGGTCTTTCCAAGTAAAGATTCGAAATTTAGGAATATAAACTTTCAAAATTGCATTTTAACCACATAAGACCATCACGATTTCTGTGCCTAGAGGAGTCATAGACAAAGAAACTATATCTAACCACAGTTTGGATCAAAATAAACCAAACCCTCCTAAATGAAAAAAAAAAGCCAAAAGCCAACACATGAACAAAAACAAAATCTTACCATCTTTACCGTTGCTAAAATTCACCCCCAACAATAGTATCCTTGTTGAGATTCTAACACAAACAAAAACCAATCGAAGCATATATCAACACTGGCTATGCTGTTGTTTGACTCAGAAAAAAAATGGAGGGAGTTGAAGTTGAGGAGGGCAATGCCCTTCCCTCACTGCAAATTAAAAAAGAAAATAAAATCAAAGCCCAACTTCTTCAATGATGATTAAGTTGTTTAATTTGATCTCTATCTGCAGCTTTGTACTCAATTTGTTAGTTAAATTTTCTTTGAATCCCCACAATTGGCCCTTTGCTCCACCATGAATGATCCTAAAAGTAAAAAGATAAAATAAAATAAAAAATAAAAGAGAGAGAAAATGAGAAGAAACGGAAGGGTTGCAAGGTAGAAGATCAAACAAATAAATTTTAGATCAAGGATTAAATCTGTCCTTGCATGAATTGTAGAAAAACAAAGAATTGAAAACGAAAAAGAAGAGGAAGGAGGTTAGGGGTCGGCGAGCAAAAGAAAAAAAAGGGACGGACAAGGAAGAAGATATGTTCCTCTTTAAAGTTCATTCTCTTTTTCCTTATCTTTTTTTAAAAGAAAATAATTAAATAGGTTATTGGCTCATTGCAACGCTCTCCAGGCGATGGAGATGAGAAACCCCGGCGGCGGAGATGAGAAAACTCAGCGACAACGGAATCCGGGAGGAGGACGGGACAACAGTGGCCGGTGGTGTGGTCAGGATGGAGGAGGATGGCAATGGTTCAGGGACGGTGGTCGGAGAGGAAGGTTCAAGTTGGCTACAGTGGCGGCGATGGCTAGAAGAAGAGGGCAGCCAGGAGAGGAAGAGTTGCACTTCATGAAAAGCCAGGTACTGAGGGCGCTGCCTGGGCGGAGGAGGACAGCGATGGGTTTGGGACGGTGCTCGGAGAGGAAGGCACTGGTTGGCCACAAGAGTGGTACTAGCGGTAGTTGCTAGAGGAAGAGGGCGGCTGGGAGAGGAAGTGGAAGAGGCGGGTTCAAGAGAAAATATGTATAAGGGTAGTTTTGTAAATAGAATTTGATTCACTCCATACGCGAGTTAATAATAATAAAATAAATCCCAACAATACTAAACAAAATATAATAAAATGCTATACATTTAAATTGAATTAGGACAATTTTATTTTCTTGAATTTGTTTTAAAAAAACACAATTTTCTGTGTTTTAATTTTTAATTTGTGTATATTTGTTGGGTATTTATGTTTTTGGGTTTGATTTAGTGCTTTCCTTTTTTTTCATAGAAGGATTTTTCATATCATGTTATCAGCAAACATGGAAGAAAATTTTAATATGAGAGTGCATTCTCTATTAACATTTTTTTTCTTTTCTGTAAAATTATGTCATATTTTTTGAAAGATAACTAGATAAGTTGATAAGGCATGGAAGCACCTTTAGGAAGCCATGTAGGAAAGAGATAATTGAACATTAGAGGCAAGGAAGAATGCGAAGAAATATCTTTTATTACAAAATTATATCCCCCTTGTCACATTTGGAATTGAGTTAATATTATATTCATAAATTGACATTGATTTATCTCTTTCCTTTTGTTACATATTTAGAACTATTGTGTATGAATTTGATCTAATATCCTATGTAGTTGGATAGCTCATGTTTGAAGTCAAAGCTGGTTTCAAAGGTAAAAATTTGGCTATAGTTCATGCCTTGGATGACCTCCAATGATTTTTGAATTTTCTTAAATCTTTTTCTTTATTATGTCATTGCTCTATTTGTGAGATTATAGATAGTGTTGGAAGTAGATGATTAATAATTATAGGTAATTGATCTAGTATGTAGTCAATAATAAGATTTATCTACGATTTTAAATATATTTTGATTAGGCAAACGATATTATGTATATTATTATATTATATTATTTGGTTGTGTTCGCCTCGAGCTACGCATCTATTTCAAGTTAAAACCGAGTCAAGTCAAGTCAAACACTATCTTCCTCAAACTTGACTCCTACGATTCGAGTTCGAGCTCGATCATTTAAATGTCGAGTTTCGAGTTAAGTCGAGTTGAGCCGAATACAAAATGCTCACGAGTTAGCTTGCTCAACTAGCAGCGCTAATGACTTGGAATGAATTCACCATTTCTTTAATATTCAATAAACTCCTATAACAATAGAGCAATATCATTTCCTTATTGGGCTAACAGTGAAGAAGCTGTAATTAACATTAGGCTTGAATATGACAAAATTAAGCTAGAATGTATATAAGAGATATTAAAAGTTGTTAGATGTTTTAATTTACTTTATTCAAATATTCAAAAAATATATTACAAATTTCTGAATGGGAGATCTTTTGTCCACCACAAAAAAATTTTCCACCTTTCCTCACCATAATTTTCATTCTCTCAAATGGATTGACATGTAAGCTTTGCTGAACCAACTTGGAGAAAAATCAATTCAAATGATAAAACAAGCAACCAACTTGTTTTGATGTAATAACCCTCTAAGAACTCTATAAGGAAAAACAATTGATTTGGAGAAAAATCAATTCAAAAGGCTTTTGAACTGTAGAATTCATAGGGATTTCAGCTAGCATTCGGTTAAGACGTCAGCAATCAAAGCAATGAGGTACGAATGAAGAAAGATGGGTTTTCAACTATAAAACCTAGGCTTTTTGTCTGATGGTTTTAATTTTGGTTAGGTCTTGACCTTGTTAAAGTTGTTATTTGGTCTTTTTGTCACTTATGTATGTATGGTATAGTATGTATAAGCCGCGACCTTAATCTCCCTCAGTGCTTGGCACCTCCCAATTGGGCACTATGTCATCCCAGCTATTTTTTGGGTTTTTATTTAAATCAAATTTAGATAGTATTTGGACAGTGTTTCTTGCCATTTTAGATTATTTGTTGTGTGTACGGAATCTTTTTGGTTGATCCTAGCCCCTACAAGACTTGTGGAGCAATTCCCATGGTCATCTTAACCGATGTAGTGTGAAAATCCTAAGTTTTGTGGTTTTGGGCCAGCCCATATCCGATTAGGTGTGGTGCCCATACCTCATTAGGTGTGGCACCCATTCTTGTGACATTAGTGACGTGGGCATGGTAGCTCTTCTCTTTTCTATAAAACCCACACTTCTTTCCCTATTTCTTCCCTTCCTACCCTCTTCTCCCTTGCTTCTTCTAGACCTCCTTACCTTCTCCAAGATATCTCCAAGCCTAGACAAGCCTCTAACATTGAAGGTCTTTGGGTAGGTAGCTCCAAGAGATGTCCCCTAGGCACCGTTTGAGGTGGTCTCACCTCTCCTCCCTTTCATGTGGTTGTCATGCTGCGTTTGTATAGACTGGCATGCTTAGGCATTTTTCATGATATTTTTATCATATAGATCTATTTCTTAAGAGTTTGTAGGACTTGGAATTATCATTTTATCATGCTGATAACAATAGTTATACATTTCTCTGCATGTCATGGTCATTTATTTTGGTACAAAATGCATGTCTCATCCTACAAATGGTATTTTTGCATGATCACTATCTTGATGCACTCAGAAAAGATAGATTTACAACTTTTGCTAATACAATTTGTCTGTTTTGACATGTATGAGAATGTGGGGTGCAAAATTTGGCCAAACATGACAACTTTCATGGTCACTGTGACCTGGTTGTGCATTTTTCCAATTTTTACACCTTGATGTAGGTTGTTGTTGATGCCTATCTTTTGCATGATTGTCGATCTTCTCCTCCATTTGCATTTGTAAAAATACTACTCTAAAATAACCTTAGTAAAGTGCTGAACAAAAGTTATGCTTCTGGTATACTTGTCTCTATTATGAGTTTTTGCCCCTATTTGAGCCACTAAAAGATTTTTATAAAATCTATAAAATATGTATGAGAACTCACTAGTTATCTACTATCCACATGTAATATATGGGGTTAATGAAAATTTTTTTATATAGTTAGATAGTTTGGACTTTTGGAGTGCGTAGGAATTAAGGGAGTAACTGTAAAACCCCAACTTCGGGTAAGGGCTTTACCTGCTTATAGTTGTTCGGTTTGGAATAGTCTCAATTCGGTTCGAGTGAGTTCGAGCCATACTAATTTTAAGAATATAAGTATGAGGCATAGATGACCATATGAGCATGTAATGGAGGTTGAGTATGCCCGATATGCATATAATAGTTTCAATAATGATACTGTATATAATGAGTTATCAGTGTATACATAAGGTATTCATATAATTTTTATGAGTTAGGTATAATTTTATGCCTAGATCTAGGTCGTTTCAGCGTTTAGCATCCGTTGGGATTTTTTTTATGACTCGAGTCAGTTTTGACATTGGAGAATCTCGAATAGAACTTTCCGTCTATATGTATATTGTATATACCTATAACTGGGTGCCACTAGGCCACGAGGTTTTACAAAAATTTTCGATTTTTTTCTTTCATCATTTTTCAACTTTTCCTCTGTAAAGGTTTACTTTGGTCCAGTAAAAGCTTTTCTGACCCATTAATATTTACTTTATTATTATTATTTATTAGAAAAATGTTGGATTATAATCCTATCCAAACTAGGAATTTTAAAAATAGTGATAAAATTTAATATATTTATGATTATATTGCTTGATTTAAAGGTAGTTACTTGATAATATATACTTAATTTAAATTTTCACAAGTTTTTATTCATTTTTTAATTTATATATTTTTATTTATTATTAATAAAAACTTGGTGTATAATTATATCCTACTTAAAAACCATTAAAAATTCATTTAATTATTAAAAAAATTTATATATTACAATTAAAATTATTTGAATATTTACATACAACTATATTTTTGTTAAAACATAATAAATATTCATTATTTTGTGGGAAAATAATATAGTAACATTTATTTAAATTTATTTTATATATTCTTAATATGTATTATTAATATAGTAATATGTATTTTTAATTCAACTAGAATAGGAAACCTAACATGATTTTGGAATTCTTTTGTGAGTTGGAGCGACAACATATAATTTATAATAATAATGCACATCATAATTAAAACTTAGCAAAAGTTAGTCGATTTACCCATTATTGCATTAACTAATTTTTACCAAAATGAAAAAATAACACCCTGGTTCCCCTGCACGTCCCCTTCCTTCCCGTTCGCTTTTATTATTTTTTTCTACTTCTCCTTTTTCTTATTTTTGTCTTACTTCTTTATCATGTTTCTTTTTTATTTGTTTACTTGTAGTTGTTGAACTCCTTCAGAAACTTAACTGCCAAATTAGGAGTAGGGAATAGTCTAAGATATTCGTTCCTTCTTCCTTTTTCTTTTCTTTTTTTTGCCTTACATGTAATTAGCCCTTTTTTGTCAGTAAGTTTCTTTTTAAGAAAAAAGTCTGAGGCTATCTTCTTCTTTTTTTGACATTGAACTTTCTTTTTATTTGTTTTCTCTTTTATGAAAAATTACATTCTTCATAAAGAAACCGTCAAATTAAATTCTTCTCACTTATCCTAAATTCATCAAAATTTCATGTAGACCCATATTACAAATTTTTACACACTAGCTAGTTGTTGAGTTTATTCCACATCGGTCATAAAGGATGTTGGTGACCTGTACATATCCTAATAAGAAAGCCTTATTCTTTGAGTTAATTTCCGGATTAAGAGAGGCTCGTGACACCTATTGCAAGTCACTTTTGGGGGCCGAAAGGGCTCAACAGTGGTATTAGAGCTTAGTTCAGGGCCCAAAGGGACTAAGAAGTGGTATCAGAGTTAGGTTACGATTTTGGTTGGGAGATTTAGTGTTTGCCTACGCCGATTGTTGGAGTTTCTTACGTGAAAAGTGAAGATTCATACCATATTGGTAAAAGATGGTTTTGTTGTTGCTCTTAAAGGTGAGGATTAGAAACTAGAATGTGTTATTCAATGTGCATACTGTCGATACAACGGCAAAGACTTTGTGGGATAATCTTCACAGAATATATGAAGACAAGTCCTTAATAAGTAAAATTTTTCTAAGGATGAAACTGTATAATTTGAAAATGAAAGATGAAATTTCTATTCATGAAAACTTAAATGTGTTCAATTGCTTGGTGAATGACCTATTGGGAACAGGTACAATGGTTGATGAGGAAGAACAAGCCACCTTACTTCTTTGTTCAATGTCGGACACATGGGATAATTTAATTATGAGTTTGAGAATGTTCCTAAACTTGACTTAAACTCTATTACTGCATCACTCTTATTAGAGGAGCTAAGGAAAAAGTCAACAATATCAACTTCATCTTCAGGGGTGCAAGTCTTGGTTTCTGAGGAGACAAGAGTGGGTTCAAGCAAAAAAATAATGGAAGAAATGTGCTAAGGTGTTTTTATTGTAACAAGGTTGGTTACATAAAAAGGTATGGCAAAAAATTGACATAAGATATGCAACATGACAAGGAGGACTTAGAACAACAAAGTAAAGATATCAATTCTATTGATTATGGAAATGGCTTGGTAGTTATTACTTCTTATAATAATGGGTGCTTTCGTAAGAAAGATATTTCAAGTTGGATTGTGGATTATAAAGCTTCCTTTCATGCAACATCACAGAGAGAGCTCTTCACTACCTATAATCAGAAAATTTGGGAATGGTGAAAATGGGAAATAATGACACTTCATGTGTTGTTGGCATGGGGATTGTGTAAATGGTAACTAGTTTGGGTTACAAATTATTTTCGAAAAATGTAAGACATATTCCAAGTATGAGGGAAAATATAGTCTTTGGGCAAGTTGGATGATATTGGTCATAGTTCTAAATTTGCTAGAGGAGTTTGAAAGTTATTCAAGGGAACACTTATCATTGCAAAAGGGGAAAATTATGGCAGCTTCTATAGGATAATAGTTCGATATCTGAAGAGTGGAAGTACTCTTGATGGGTCTAGTAAGCAAGTTTGGCGTCGACGTGTTGGTCATACTGAGGTAGAAATGGAATTCTATAATAATATTCTTGGTACTAATCATATTCATAATAAAAGGAAGGTTGATGTCAAGATGAAAGATGAAGATGAGACATCTTCCGAAACCCGAGTGGATGGGTTAGTAAAGATGTTTAAAGAGAACATGATCCTAGATGACGAAAAACAAGCTCGTAATTCTTTTTCTAAGAAGGTGGGGGAGATGTACTAGAAGTTCCAATCTGGGGAGATAGAGAGCTTTCCATATGGATCGAAAAGGGGAAATTGTACGAGTTGTATCTGTTTTTTTTATGTGATGATGACTAAAATCAACCCTAGTGTATTTTGTATGATTTTTTTTGGTGGGGGGGGGGGGAATTGTTGGGAGTCCCTCATCATACGATGAATGTGAGAAGACATGCCACTACACGGGGAATTATAAAGACATGGAGTTAGTCTAAGATGTATGATGAATTCGAGTAGAATTATGGAAGACGAGGAGTATTTGGTGTTTAACTCTTGTATCTTTAAGGATGGGTGTATCTTGAGTATATGCTTTTTATATATAAATCTGTAGTTGTGTTATGAGGTTTAGATAGAGAGATACAAAAGTGAAATGAAGAAAGTATAAAATTGAGGGTGTCGTTTTAATTGTGAATTGTGAGTATCTTAATTGCATGTATATCCTAGTTAAAGATTTTGGTCATTCCTAATTAGGGTGTGTTCTACTTAGAGATTGTGAGTTGTCTCAAATTACGGAGTATGTGAGGATTTTCTAATTGGAGTAATTTGTGTACTTATTATTATTAATATTTTGTACTTATTATTGGTAATAGTGGATAGTTTGTGGTTTCCCTTATAGTTCGAGATTAAATTACAGAGTGTGTGAGAATTTTTTAATTGGAATAATTTGTATACTTATTATTGGTAATAGTGGACGGTTTGTGGTTTCCTTTATAGTTCGAGATTAAATTATGGTGTACTTATTGATTCTTATTCATTACTTGTCAAATCATATTAAGGTATGATTGAAAATTTTTACATTAAAATCCTAACAAGTGGTATGAGAGATTGATTGGGGGGCTTAAGGGCCCGAGACTAGTTCCTTTTGGAGAAAATCTGAAGATGTATATTTTGGAACTTTCAACATCTATATTTTCCGTAAGTTTGTGATCTTTTTTTGACTAAGTCTATTACTTTCTAAATTTTTTTATTTTTATGATTTCTTTCTATAATTATGAAAAAAAACTATCATTCTGCTCTATGTCCATTTTTTTGGAAAAATTACTATTTTTAGAATTTATATTTAATTATGAAACATGATAACTCCACTAAGAATCTTTATTTACAATTTTGAAACAAAAATATAATATTTGGATTTATTTCCATATTTGTATTTACGTAGATTAAAATTCTAAAAAAATTTATCTAATTATTGGACATTCAAAATTCCGTTTAAAATTGTATCAAGAATTTTGGAATATATTATTTTAATTGATTTCAATTTGTTTTACAAAGACGACTATTTTCAGGAAATGTTTTCCTATTTACTGATTCATAATTACGTTAATATTTTTTAACATTTATTTGCAGAAATTGTTAAGTTTTGAATTTTTATATAATTCATAATTGTAACTATTTTCAGAGATTTATCTAATTCAATAATCTTTTATCTATATAATTATGATCCAAACAATTTTGTCAGCTATTCTTTAGATTTTTTGCCAATTTGTATTACAAATTTTTTTTAAGAAAGTTTTCTAACTGTTTTTTTTAAAGAATGAGTAAACAAATATATAAATGGCACCATCTCGTTGCGTTGGTCGATATGCTAGTTCAAAAATAAATCAATAGCATCTCTTACAGTTACAATTAATTACATACAGAAATTTTGAGTCCATTAAATTCTAATAAAAAATATATAAGACCTAACCTGATTATTCCTTTTGCGTGCTCTTCCCTAATAATGGGAGCATTGGATGTTGGTAGGAAGAATTTATAATTAGTGGAGAAAAGAGAAACTAACAATATCGTGGTATCAATGGAAGGGGCTAGATCCTTAATCAACGAAGGGCAAGCGGTTGAGATGATGAATAATTTAAGGGAGTAGTGAGAAGTGCGAAGACAAAGGACTGCATTAACTAGACAGCCAAAATATGTGGTAGTTGTTGCTCATGCTTGTCAATGACTGTGAGTAGGGGTGTAAACTAGCCAAGCCTGCTCGCGAGCTTTTGCGTTCGGCTCTGCTCGGCTCGTGCTCGTGCTCGTTAATTTTGTGTTCGAAAAAATACTCGGTTCAAAATAGATAAGCTCGTTGAACAACGAACAGAGCTTGAGCAAAGGAATGTTCGGCTAGGCTCGGCTCAAAACTCGAATTCGATATGTTCAAACTCGAAAAAATGTTCGATTCGGCCCGGCTCGTAAATATTATTGACGTCACATTGAACTTATATAGTGTTTAAAAAAAAATTTGATCTTATATAAGTGAGTACAAAAACATTCGTTAGGCTCGAGCTCAGCTCGATCCAAGCCCAAACACTATAAATTTTGGATAAACTCGGCTCGGCTTGTTTATGTTAAAGTTCGGCCCGTTTACATTAAAGCTCGGCTCGACTCGTTTTATATCGAACCAAACTCAAGCACACCACTACTCGGCTCAGCTCGGCTCGGCTCGGCTCGGCTCGTTTACACCCCTAACTGTGAGTCCCAAATATGTGGCGCTCTTCGTTCTGACCTTAACAAACACCACTTGAGGTCTTCCTGTCTGAGGTAGCATCGTTCTCTTTTCATCTTTTATATTATTATTTTATTCAAAGTGTGTATTAAGGTTTTAAATACATTACCTATCAAAGTATTTAGTACAATTGAGTCCAACGAAATTCAACCCAAGTTTTAAATTATAAACAGAATATTTTATTAGACAATAAAATATTTTTTGCCATCAATAATTTTTTTAAAAAAAATACAAAATAAAAAAAAATTCAGGGTAAAAAGCTAGTACTATTTGAAATGACGTATGAAACCCTAAACCGTATCGGACTTAAAGACGGTACAGAATAATAATGAATTGGATCGTTAAAAAAATGATATGGTATTTAATTAATGTGGGTTAATCTAGTTCGTAGGGCAAAGAAAACGAAAAAAAGTGTGCTTCCAATGTGGGTTGATTTGATTTATTTTTCCTCGTTTTCATAAATGTTTCAATTGACTTGACATAAATACGAAAAAAATATGAATTTCTTTGTAGTGAACTCTGTAATAAAATTTTTCCAGACCACCCCGTACAAATGATAGAGTAGACCTCAAGTCATGTCATTTCAATTTTTTTTTTCTTTCTTTGTATCCAAATACTCGAAAGAAATTTGTCAAATTTCAATGTCTCATCTTTATACATTTCTTACATCTTATTTTCAATCATTTCAGCTCATGCAAAACCAACAGATCGTTATAGTTTCATAAGACAAATTTGCTTTGCTTTTGAGATTGATCATTTTTGTACATGCTTCGTCTCACTTGTGTAGATTTCAATAACAAAGGCCTCGTGTAAACTGGTGATCAAGGAGCTAAAGAATTGGAGGAAACCAGAGAAGATGAATACACATATATGTCCTAATTATATAATTCTCCACGACATCCATTGTTCAACTTTCTGCACTTTTCATGTTGACTAACAGTTGTTAATGTCTTTGGTTATGCAGGTTAAACCAACATGGGTTAGTAGTCCTTTGACGTAAATAATACCAGAACCTCTTGGCGTTGTGCACATACTTTCAGCCTGCAATTATCCTTTCAGTAAGTATTTATTACTTTTAGTGCCATCCATATTTTGTTCCATATATATATGAAAACTTATCATCATTGCAAAAAACATTTTAAAAAAAGATAGAGAGAAAGGGAGAAAAAAGAACTTTATCTTCTCCATGCTTATTTTGGACGTTTCAAAAAATAGTCGAAGTGGAGCTGGCATGGACAATTTTGTTACCACTTATGTCTAATTAGCTCATGGATTCGTAGAGGGGAGGATTTGTTGAGTTTACCTCACTCATTTGCATTGAATAATTCAATTGTCAATTTTTGATTTTTTGTGTATCGCACTAATGATTGACATTTGGTATACCGATTTGTTATTATGTCATTTTTTATAGAAGTTTAAAGAGGTGGCTTCTAGAATTCTACTTATATTCTTATATATAAAAGAGATTTTTGTTGATGCTAAACAGAACATCCTTTAGAGAGTTGTTAAGCAAATTTGGCTCATAAAGGGAGAGTTTGGAGAAGCTTTTCATCATCACAAGTTAAAGTCGGGGTTGTAATCTATGGTACGTGGTTTATCCATTTTTTTTAGTATATATTATTTTCTTAATTTCTCATATATTGTATTCTCAAGAATTATATCTTTCAGATCTTGTCATTTATATGATTTGGGTTAGAAGAGTTTTCTTAATATTTTTTATAATTAATTGTAAGAGATTTTTTTAATCAAAGTTGAGTAAATTGGTTTTCTTTTCTCTAAATTAGGAGGAAAGTTTCCACCCATTTTTTTTTATCTTGGTGTCTCCTATTTATCTTATATTTATTTTTATTTTATCTTAAAGAAAAATATTTCTTGGGTTGTTTCAGCTGAAGTGTCAATTTCCCAACAATAAACCTCCACAGATAGCTCTTGCCAACAATCATATACTGTGCATGTTTACAGGCTTGGTGAATAGGAAACAATGGAGTCCAAAATCTAAATAGACTCTCACCAAACAAATTTACCACAGATATAAACACATTGTAGCTATGGCTATAAACAATTTGAGGAGGACGCATGGCCATGATGCCATCTTCACACCATGTAAGAGATCTATTTTTTTGGCATTTTTGGCGATCAGCCCAATCAGACCCAAATCAATGATCTGCCGTCCCTTAGTCAGAGGAAGCCGTGATGACCATCCCTGACATTAGCCCTCTGTTGGTTTTTTTTTTTTACAAAAAGAAAATCATCTAGGCCACGTTGGTCAACCCTAGGTCGCCACGAGTCGATAACTACCATCCTCGACAAATGTAAAGGGCCAAGTAGGATCGAGTGAGCAGTAACTACTCAAACTCTTGGCCACGTCGACTCAGCAGACTGTTTATATTGCTTACTTTGACAATTAAATTGATTTTCACAATCAATATATATAATTACTTAATAAAACATCCAGGTGAGTAGACAAAATTTTGAACAATTTTAAGTTGAATTGGAGTCATATTTATTATTTTTAAATCCAACAAATATTGGTTTTATAAAATGAGTATATATTGTTCTCTTTAACAATTAAATTGAGTAAAAAGTATTAATTTAATAATAAAAAATAATATATTATAATAGCTTCTATTAGGTTAATCAATTACAAAATGAGCTAAGAGGGATGAATTCATTTAAATTGGCAAGCCGTAGATATTAGAGTCCGGAAAGTTTTTAAAATAAAAAAGAGTTATAAAATTATGTGTAAAGAACAAATTAACTATAAATCTTTTAGGACTGCCTTCAAATACCAAAGAAATAAAATTAGTGGGATTCACCTTTGAACAAGTCAAAATTTACAAAATATTTACTTTATAATTTCATTAAATTCATTGTATATTTTAGTAGGAAAATTTCAAAGGGAAGTAGGTTTCGATCTATGAGACAAGCTTGAACATTTCAAAGAGAAGTTGATCACATGTAGATTAGGGTGCTGGCGAACCACCGGCGAACCACCCAAGCTATTCATTTCGCCATTAAAGCTCCCCCAACCATCTTCTACAATGCGTCAGACCTTAATCACTTATCTATCTATAAAACCCACTAGCAGGTGGTTACTCAACAATCATCAGAAAGCAATTAAGCTACTACAAGATGGTTAGCGTTCGGCTTATCCAGATCTTTGTCCTTCTTGGCCTCTTCGCTTGCAGTGCAAGTGCAAGGAAACTTGCCGGGTCGCATAATGGCCTTGAGGAGGATAAGAGCTTCTTTCCTGGCCTAGGAGGTGGAGGTGGATTTGGAGGTGGTGGCGGTGGTGGCCTCGGTGGTGCCGGTTTTGGTGGCGGAGCTGGCTATGGAGGTGGCCTCGGCGGCTTTGGTGGACTTGGTGGTGGCGGTGGGTTCGGTGGCGGTGGTGGACTTGGCGGACTTGGTGGCGGATACGGTGGTGGCGCTGGGGGTGGTTTTGGTGGATTCCCCTAATGCATGAATCCCTAGTGCATGCCTGCATGCATGGACTACTACTATGGTCTGCAAGTACTGTTACTACGTACTCCCATGTTTGAAGAACCATGCGTGTATTATAGTTATCCTCTCGTGGAAAATAATAAGTGATGTTGGGGAAATGCTTATTGTTCCTATACAAGTCCATATATATCAACATTGTGCACATAATATTGCCGATTAATTGATAGTTTTAGGAGGTTATATTTTCTTATTTGTCTCGAATAGCGGCTTACCGAAGGCGTTTGGAAAAAAAACATTGTCTCGTTAGTTTGGCTATTACAGTTACTTAATTTGTTACCATTAAAAGTCGTTTTCACCCTTTTTGTGAGAAGTTTAAAAGAGGACAAGCACGTTAAGAAGACCATGTGTTTTGTTTTTGTATATTTTCTGAAATCCAATGAAAATTTATTGTCCTTTCCAATTCTCTGAGACTGGTTTTGTCCTTACCAGAGCCGAATTGATCACTCTCGGGATCATTTGGAAACCCCTCTCTATCTTCTCTGATTGATTTTTAAAGGCAAGTAGATATTAGATTTACACAAGACCTGTGACAAAATGGTATCAAAGACAAGCAGAGATGATGAACCGAGGCAGTCCTCCAAAACCAATAGATACCCTATCATCACTTCAGAGAATATATAGACACTTTCGAGACTGAATTGGGGAAAACAAAGTCTTCCACAGGATCAACTGGTGTCCTATTTCATTACTGGGCTACACCCAATAATTTGTGCAGAGCTTGAGATTAATGAACCTCAAAGCCGGACATATTAATTCTTCCAATAGTTTCTTCCTCCATTGGCTCGTAATCCAAACGGGAGGCAAGTTCATCCCATCGAATACATGATTCATCCCTTAGGAACAAAAAAAATTTAGTTCAAACTTTTAGGGAGACATCCATTGTGGTGCATCTTTTAAGTAAATTGATCCAACGCTTGCAAAATTGGTGAGGCTAATACTAGTTTTCATGTTCTTTTGGCATAGGCTCTCCATGTTCTTTTGGCAGAGGCTCTTCTAGTCTTACATTAAATGATAAAAGTCTTAGGATTTTAACACACAAATTCCCCGAATACTATGTTGTGTATTTTGACAAGGTAAATCAATAAATGATAAAGATAGATGACATATATATCTAAAGTGAAAACTTTCCAAATTAAAAGAAAACCACAACAAAAAACATGAGATGGGTAAAACTACCACCAATTATATACCATAGACAAAAGGTAGAGAAGGATAAGTAATTAACTACAGTTGGTTTTGTCGAAGAACCCAAAGTTAAGTCTTTTTCTCATAACAAACAATTTCTCTTTCTTTTCCCACATGCACCACTAATAGTGACCCTATCTAGATCTGCAACCACTATATCTCCCCTAAAGGAGAACACACATCGGACAAAGCTGGTACATCCATCGAACAAAACCAATACACCCATCGAACAAAGCCGATACACCCATCTTCATCAAGATCAGGCATGTAAGGAGAGCCTCTCCCTCCTCAAAGAGAGAGGGAGAGCCTCACTATAAAACCTTACAGTAAAGCATACAATACACTCAATTCCTTTGTATCACACATGTACAACTACATATATATAGAAAACGGTATATATTCAAGGAATAAGGCTTTCTCATTAGCCTATATACAAATCACCAAGATTATCCTCGATCGATGTGGGATAAACCAAACAAAAAGTAGGAGTAAACATGTAATAACTCTTAATTTAGTCTCATATTTAATACCTACTAGCTTAAGATCCGATTCATTAGCAGGGATGTGCATGTTGATCTTTAGCCTAGCTAACAAATTTTTTAAATTATGACTTACATCTTAGGCTATTATATTGTACTTGGGCTATCCTTTATAGTTAGTATTAGATCCAATCCGATGCCGATAGGATGGTGAGCTAGACTAAGGACGTAGGCTAGGCTGCTAACCACATGCCAAGTATTGGGTTTTCCTTTCTCTCATGAATTGAAGCATGGAAGAAAAACTCAATAGAATTCCGTTATTGACCAAAGGTGCAAGGAGTGTGTTGGGGGTAGAACCATTGTGCAAGGGCCTAATGTTTTTCAAGCAAAGGCGCAAAGACAAAGTGCAAGGCCTCCTTCCGTCGAGTAAAGGCTTGAACACTTTTATTGTGGACGTCAAGTGGTGAGCAAAGGCTCAAGAAAGATTGGGCAAATGCTCAACCCCAGACCTATTTTGACACATTTAAGACCCAGCCAACTTATTGAGGGTTTTAAAGGGTTGTGTTACCATTTTTGTGGTAGAACACTCTCAACTCATGCCTTAGACTTGGAGAGGGTTGTGGAGGCCAATTGGGTGGAAATAAAGGTTAAGAGAGGGTTAAAAGGGGATCTTGATGTGGAGAGTGCATTTGGTGTTCAGATTTCTCGCGTGATTGTAAATCGATCGTCCCCGCCACATTCAAGTCGGTGTCTTCAAAGGTTTCTCTCTTGTTGATTTGCATGTATTGAGATTAGATTCTCATAGTGAGGGGTTGATTGTAATTGATTTATGATTATAGTAAATTTTGGCCAAAATTTGAATTATTTTCATTTAATCTACATTTTGTAATTCAACTTCAATATGGTGTTATCCACTCTATTGGTGGTTTGATCTTATTTGTTGTGTTTTGCTATTATCTAGTTGAATCAATTCCTTAACAAGTGTGTATTCTAAGTGTTTGTATTAATTCCTTAACAAGTGGTATCATAGCTTTGTGGTTCTTGATTGTTGTGTTTGATTTGTAGTTTAATTGTAGTGATCCGAGGTGGTTTGGGAAAGATATTTAAGTGCACTAAGTTCAAGATTCCCAAGTTTGATGGAAAACACTTTGCTATGTGGAAGGTGAAGATTCATGCCATCTTGGTGATAGATGGATGTGCCATTGCATTAAAGGGGAAGGGGCAAAAAATTCAAGGGATGACAGGATGCACAATTTGTGGTGAAGGATGAGTTGCTAAGGTTGATATACTCTTGGCATTGGAGGATAAGATATTGTTCAATGTGCAAATGGTGGATACGACAGCCTAGTTCTGGGAAAGTATTAATCAGGTTTATGATGATAAGTCTTTTGTAAATAAGATCTATTTCTGACGACAATTATACAATCTTGAGATGAAGGACAAGACATCGGTTCTTGATCACTTGAATGTGTTTAACTCATTAGTGAATGAGCTGTTAGGAACCGGTGTGAAGATTGATGAGGAAAAGCAAACCATCATTCTATTTTGTTCAGTCTTGGATTCGTGGGATAATTTAATTATGAGTTTGAGTCATGTTGCAAAGCTTAACATGGACTCAGTGGCTGCATCACTCCTTTCAGATGATATGAGGAGGAGGTCTTTGGAGTCATCATCACCGACACCATGTTCTTCGGTATTGGTCTTGAAGGAAGGTAGGGGAAGATCATGAGAAAAGTGTCTTTACAAAATGGACAAGAGTAGAGGCAAGTCCATGATAAGGAAGGACTTAAAGTGCTACTATTGTGACAAGTCGGATCGTATAAATAAACATCCTTAGAAGCTCAAGGACACGAAGGAGAAGGTTAACAAATAATACTCCAAATGCAAATGTGAAGATGAGAAATAGTGGTGTTTTTAGAATTGTGGGGCAAGGAGATGTGCATGTGGTAACCAACACGGGTTACAAGTTGATGCTCAATTGTGTTCACCGGTATTCTCGATGATGAAGTGTTCGCCTCACACTTTGCACAAGGCATGCGAAAGCTTGTGTGTGGCTCTTTGGCTGTGGGTAAGGGGAATAAATGTTGTTGCTTGTATAAGACGAGGATGAGTCCTGTGGAAGGGAGGTGAATGTGTAATCTCCAGATCTCATGGCGGATTTGTGGCACCAAATGCTCGGACACATGGATGAGTAATGATTAAAGGTTTTGAGGAAGCAAAATCTCCATCCCATGCTCAAGGGTATTGTGATTGGCCATTGTGACCATTGTTTGATTGGTAAGTAACAAAGAACATCCTTTTTGGGATTGAGTACAAAGAAGTCCGAGGTGGTTAAACTTGTGCATACCAATGTATGAGGACCAATGGTAGTGAAGATATTTAGTTGATGTAGCTATTATGTCACTTTCATTGATGATGCTTCAAGATAGGTGTGGGCAATTGTGTTGAGGAGCAAGGGAGATGTGTTGGACATCTTCAAAGGCTTTCATGTGGCGGTTGAGAGGAAAACTAACAAGTTTCTAAAGTGCCTTAGAAGCAACAATGGTGGTCAGTATTCCTCCATTGGTTTTGATGATTATTGTACCAAGCATGGCATTAAGACCCTATTCTCTCCAACTAAATGGAGTGGAGGAAAGGATGAATACGACAATTACGGAGAGAGGTGAAGCCCTAAAAATTGCATGTTACTTGGTGAATAGATTCCCTTCATATGCAATGGATAGCGATGTAACACAAAGGGTGATAAGTGACAAGAAGGCTAACTACTCTAACTTGAGGGTGTTCGCATGCAAGGCCTTTGTGCATATACCCAAGGAATAATGGGTGAAGCTTGATGCTAGGGCAGTGGAGTGCATCTTCTTTGTACACTGGCTACTGGCTTTGGGATCCCATGAACCAAAGGTTGATCCAAAAACCATGCTGTGGTGTTCATGGAGGATTAAACGGTTGAGGACTTCGGAAAAGGAAACGTGCCTCAGGAAGCATCCATGGATGACAGAGAGCATAGAGGATAGACTTCAACACCAGCTGATGTGGAAGACGATGAAAAGGATGATTCACCAAACATCTCACCTGTGATGAGGAAGGAGTGGGTGAGGCTATTGATGACATGGGTGTTGATGATGTTGAGCATGGTCAAGAGAGCCTTGATGAAGGGGAGCCATCATTGAGGAGGTCGGCTTGGGCTCTGGTTCCGTAAATAAGGTATCCATTATGGGATTATGTTCAACTGGCCAAAAGTCGTGAAACAGAGACATTCGGTGAGGTGAAAGTTCGTGTGAATAGGATGGATTGGATGAGGGCTATGCAATATGAGATGAAATTCCTTGATGACAATCACACATGAGCTTGTTGCACTTCCTAAGTCGACGAGAGCATTGAAGAACAAGTAGGTCTACAAGATCAAACATGAAAAAGGTTCCACTTAGTGCAGGTGCAAAGCTAGATAAGTGGTAAAAAGGCTTTAGATAAAAGAAAGGCATTGATTTCGAAGAAATATTCTATTTGGTGGTAAAGAAATTTTCCATTAAGGTTGTTTTCGCATTGGAGGAAAGCATGGACTTGGAGGTGGAACAATTGGATGTGAAGACGACCTTTCTACATAGTAATCTTGGGGAGATAATTTATATAGAGCAATCATAGAGGTTTAAAATTAAGGGAAATGAAAACATGGTGTGCAAATTGAATAAGAAGTTGTACGGCTTGAAGCAAACACAATATAATAAGTTTCATTCTTTCATGGAAAGCAATGAGTACAACAAATCAGTCTCAGACCATTGTCTGTTCATCATGCAAATTGATGATGGTCACTTCATTGTGCTATTGCTCTATGTGGATGACATGATAATTTAGACATGACCAAACCAAGATTAGGAAGCTAAAGAAATGTTTGAGGAAGTCTTTTGGTATGAAGAATTTGGGACTAATGAAACAAATCTTGGGCATGTTCATATAGCAGGATCGGTTGGCAGGAAGCTTTTGTTGTTACAAGAGAAGTACATTGAGAAGGTGCTTCGAAGGTTATACAAGAAGGATGCAAATCCGGTTGGTGTTCCACTCAAATGTCACTTCAAGTTGAGGAAGGTGGACTTGAGTAAGAATGAGGTATACATAGATATAGCTATTGTTTTTTTTGTATCAAATATTTGATTTCTTCTCATGTATGATAATGAATATATTATTGTATGTTTGGTTTAACTTTTATTCTATGTTATTATATCTATTTATTTACGATTTTTTATTATTAAATAGGTAATTTAAAACAAAAAATAACAACTATTTTAAAATTTTCGAGTTATTTTGCGATCGGTTGAGACCGGTTTGCGTATGCTTTGCTACCAAATCTGCAACCGAAACCTGGTTGCGAAGGTTTAGTGATCGAAAAGAAACCATTGTAGAACTGAAGTTGAAGCCAAATTTGCGACCGGAAACCTGGTTAAAAATAATTTGCAATCAGGTTTTGCAACTGCAAGTAAGATCACTAATTTAGAAACCAAACTAAA
The DNA here is from genome assembly GCA_032619315.1 of Piper longum. NCBI lineage: Eukaryota > Viridiplantae > Streptophyta > Magnoliopsida > Piperales > Piperaceae > Piper > Piper longum. The sequence continues at coordinate 21,538 of JAVDBV010000231.1, forward strand.
GCGGGCCAGTTTAGATGCATTTTTGCGACCGGATTTCTTTGCGGCCAAATATTTTATCAGCAACTATAGCTAGTGCGATCGGAATATGTGGTCACATATCTAGTCATAAATTTTATCAGCGATGTTGTTTATAGTCTTCAGTGACTAGATTTTAGGTTGCTGGAGACTGATTTTCTACTAGTGCAAGTCATGCTTGTAAGTCAAAGGGCAAATTAAAAAGGGAACCTTTAGAAGGATATGAGATGCTGAGGTAACATGTAGCTAATTGATTTACAGAGGCATACCTCTAGCATAATTAAAAGCTTATATTGAGTTAGAAGGCATTCTAAAAGTGTGTTAAGGCATAAACACTGGTATGGGATGGTGTGTGTGTCACTTATATGTCATTCTTGTACGTAATGTATATGAGGCGCCTTTACAATTAGAGGTATTATCTAGGTAGTATGGGTATAATGGGACACTTGTGCGATTTGAATGATAGTATCATGGGACAATGTGCCCCACTTTAGCTATGCATATGAGTGACAATGCTTAAATCGAGAAAAAAAATGCACAAATGAATTGTAGTCTGCTATGTGGCAAGATATGAGTTTATGGGAAGTAAAGACACTAATAAAACATAGAGATATGTGTACAATCATTTTAAATAACTACTCAAATGCAATAGAGGATCAACTTTTGAAGTGTCCTTAAACAATTTTGATTTAGGACGTAGAAGTAGTGAAAAAGTGGATAAAAATGACTCCTATGTTCAACCATCACAATCATTTTAATCCTTTTGGATCAACCCAGTGGGTGCTATGGGTAGTTAAAATTTAATCGGTGTGACTAGCCATTCTCGTTATGAGATAGTGGAATTTTTATAGAAATTAAGTAGACTAGGTTTTGTGAGTGGATAAGGACTGTTGGACGTTAGGGGATATAGGGGAGATTTTAAAGGAGTTAGGGAATAAGCACGTTATAACCCTTTTGAGTGAGTCTTCTCGTTTCTCACACCGTTGTTACATCTTCTTCTTCTGTCCCTTCCTTCTAGCGTCAATCTCCCCTACTCCTTTTCCCTCAGTGTTTCTTTTTCATGCATGCATCTCTTTGTTTTTTTTATATCTTTTGATTGTGAATATCTTTTTCTTATTCAATATGCTTGTTTTTCTTGTGGGTGTATGATTTATTAATCTTGCACATCGTTGCATTAAGTTTTTAGTGGGAAGCTATACCTATTTTTCCTTTTGACGTTTTGTTTTATTTTATTTTTCTTTTCCTCACTGTTTTGTGAATTAAAGGAATCATCGTGCTTAGTTTTTATTAGTAATATAATTAATTTCTCTATTTCTATTAATTAAAATTAATATTATTACTATTTTGTATTATGATAAGTATTATTAGCGTTAATTCATGATTCGTATTGTATGTAAATTAATATTGGTATTATATTTAATATTGATTACTTTTCCGATAATCCAATTTTATTTATTACACTTATATTTGATAAATTGTTAATATCAAATTATAATGTAATTAATTATTACTTGTCATCATTTTCGTTTGTATACCTATAGATCTTCATGCATGATAAAAATTAAAAATAAATCAACAAACTAATTTGTATGGTTTTTATTTTTTTGTGTGCCTGAATAGTTATGTCATTAGGTTAATTTGACAACATATGAGAGAAAATCATGTTAGGTGCTTGCTTAATTAAGTAAGTTTGTAATGACATTATAATATCTTTTGGTTCTTTTAGGATGTAATTGATCCATGTATGCTACTAATTAACCTGTTAATATTTCTTTTCTTAATTTTAGGCTATGTAGATCAGTATTAACGTTATAAATTAAGAAAAGGTTTATTTCGGAATAATATAATAATTAATTATATATAATGTCTCATACAGTATAGACTTTAAATTAATTATTGTGATATTAGTTGTTCCATTATATCATATATTTAGTGCAACCATTATAAGGGTATAAAATTTTTAAAATGTTATCAATTAAATAAGGCATTAGTTTTGTGTCGTGTTAATTTATCAACTTATAGTTATTCTTTTCTACGAGAATAATAAATTAATTTTAGTAAATTTATAAATTATTTATGAGTACATAGGGCATATTGATAGATATGATTATATTTATTTTCACTGAATTAATAAGTTATCATGTGGCTTACAATTCTAACTATTATATATGGTTGATGAGGTATAAACTAGATTATTAATTTATGAGTTAGAATGTAAATAGCTTACCTAGTAGTATATTTCAATCATTTGAGGAATTATCATTGGTTTACCTGTTTTAATATCGTGTTTGCTATTATATATGATTAATTCTTAATTTATGGATTGATAAATATTGATATTCTTACGAGTCTAAGTAGTAGTTGGCATGTTTTGAGTTTTCCTGATAATGATTATTGATTTGGGGTGACTATATAAATTTATCTCATGTCAATTATTTATATATTAAATTATTATTGTTCACTTATAAGTAATTAACCAAATGACTAACTAATTGTTGTGGAATATATTTCATAGTTTTTTTTCTTATGTACCTAGTTAAATGTCACATATCATATTATTTCATGCATTAGACTAAAGAATTATACGTGTTAACATATAAACTATTTGTGACTCTCAGATTAGGATTCTCATTCTAATTATGGTGCCTCATCATACTTCCAGGTCTATATAATTACTTGAAATATTATATATTCTTTTTTAAGAGCCCTGGTCGACCCGAACCAAGATTCGACTACTATGCGCCAAGTGCAACCAGAGTCAAGGAATTGACTCAGTCTGACACGAGGCCGCACCTTGAAAATTTTTTGAAAAAAGAAATTGTAAAACACCAACTTCAGGTTAGGGTTTTACCCGATTGTAATTTTTCCTAGTTCGGGTCAGTATCAAGATGGTTTGAATGAGCTCGAGCCAAATCAATTTTCAGACCAAGGTATGAGCCCAGATGGCCGTATGAGCATGTTGTAGGGGCTAAATATGCCCAACATGCATAAAATTGTTTTAATTATGATACAATAGAACATGAGTTATCACTCTATACACGAGGTATACATATGAGTTAGCCAAGGTTTTAGGCCTGGATCTAGGTCGTTACATTGTTTACTATATGTTTGGGATTTTCAAGGTATCTCACTTGCATGAGTCACCGAATTATGCCCCTGTTGGCCTAACTTAATTAAGTCATAGATTTTCTCCCCATTGAGTTGAGGGTTCGAGATCAATTTACACTTCATAGTACGATTCCCGCTTATATAGTCTTCTTAAGGATTAGAATCAGTTTTGACTTTAGACGGTCTCGATCTAAGCTTTTCGTCTACTTACATATTGCATATACCCATAGGTGGGCCCTACTAGGTCATGAGTTGTTGGACATTCTGATTGTGCCACGTGGAAAAATCTTACCCGTCCACATCAGCCCTAACTTTACCATGTTATTTTCAAGAGATTTCTTATGATTTTTACCCCTAGCGCCGCTGCCACTTAGGCTCGCTGCGGGCGAGTCACCAGCCCACCCCCGGCCACTGGATCAACATCTCCATGACCTCCTTGGTGCCGTCTTTCTATCTGTACCCTTCACGACCACCAACGCCACCACAATTGCCGCTGGTGACGGAGTTTCAAAGCTAGTTTCCACGGCAAGCCAACTCCGGCCGATCTGACCGCCCACACATCTTCATCTTGCGGAGATCTCCATTTTTAGACAACCCATGACCACCGCCATGGCCACGATGTCGGCCATCAATGCCGCCGCACCCGTGGCCATTCCGCCCTCTATCCAGCTTTTTTTTGCCCTCCACCGATCGCCACTACCATAATGCTCCTTGTCATATGGTCCATCAATCCTGATTGGTTGCAACCCCAGCCACCTTGCCATCAGTGTTTTCTTGTAATGGGAACCCTTTTGGCACGTTTGCCTGTGTCGCGCCACCGTTCGCGGTCGTGTCCATCTGGCTGTGCCCAAGTTCGCCAGTCTCATCCCATGCCCATGTCTATTAGTCCAAACCAGCCAAGCCTACCCAGCCTAACAATTTATTTAATACCAAGTTGGCTCAGTCCAACTCGCTCTAGTTCAGCTCGGTTTAATTCAGCTCACTTGACCAGATTTAGTCATTTTCGGACTGTTTTCGTCCATTCTTCCACCGTTTTCGGTAATTCGAGAACCTTTATATTAGTTTAGATGCATATTCCCATGATTTAGCATATTTATTTTTTATGATTATTTTTTTATTCATTTCTTGTTATTATTATATTTAATGATTATAATGCATCTTTATATGATTATTTATTATTATTAATGATATATTTACTTATTATGATTACTCATATTTATATAGGGCTACTAATTAAGTGAGTCAACTTGTGAGTATTAAGCTTTCGGCTCGACTTGACTCAGCTCAAAACGCGATATTTAAATGCTCGAGATCGAACTCGAATCCTATGAGTCGAGTTTGAGCAAGATAGTGTTCGACTCGACTCGACTCGGTTATAGCTCGAATTCGACTTGTAGCTCAACTGGAATTTGACTTTTAGCTCAACTCGAATTTGATTGGATAATATTTTATTATAATATATTTAATATCAATTACCTACTAAAAACACATTTAAAATCATAGATAAATCTCATTATTGACTGTTAATCTAAATTTTAAAAAATAATTTTACTATAATAAAAGAACAAAAACCAATTTTAATTAACATGAGTGGGCTACCTGCAGAAAATCTCTCCCAAAACAATTAAATTATCTATCATGGCTTAATTAAATAAAATTGTAAGATTAACAAATTATGCATGTTATGACTTATGCAAGAGAAAGACCACCAAATACATAGATAAGATACCCAAATGATTTACAATTCATTACCAAGATAAAAGTACATATATAAAAATATGATACCTATAATTCATTTATGTTTTTTATGTATTTTATCGTAAAATTATTTTAGGATGAGTAATGCATTAGAATGTGTTATAGAGGAGTTTGGGTGGGCTATTAGTTATAGAAGGCAAGGAGTGACAGAGAAGAAGCTTTTCGGGGGGGGGGGGGGTGGAGTATGTGGGTGGTTTATTGTTGTGAAAGTAGTTGAACAAAGAAGCAAAAAAGAAAAAGAAAAGAGTGGCAGAGAAGAAGCAAAAGAAGGAAAGGAGTGGTAGAGAAGAAGATAAGACAAGGAAAAGGGGAGGTGCCCCCTCACCAAAGAGACACCTCCAGCAATCTCCAAGACCAGCAGTGTGGAGCTTGGAGTGCCCCAAGCGCAACCCTGCGGATAACCACCACTGGAAAAGCCTGCCAGCACCAGAGTAAGCCAAGAAATGTCCACTGCTGAATTAAGAAATAGCATCAAACAGCCACCTTGTCAGCGTGCGTCCAGCCAGCCCAGGCTGCCTCTGGCCACACGACAACCACCACTGAGTTTCCCTCACTGCCAGAAACTAAACCCATTCTTGAACCACCACCGGAGATGCTCGATGTCGCCAGAAAAGCTTCGAGAAGCGGTTTGATAGAGCAGTGTTGCAGCAACAAACAGCAACAAGAGAATTTTGATATTACAGTATGTGTTAAATGTGTTGTTTATCTAATGTCACTTAACACAGGCCATCTAAACATATCGTTCTTTCGTGATTAAGAACATTTGAGGATGAGAACCTTCATGTTGTTTTTAAAAACTCAGCTCCACCTCACATCAGACCTATTTATATAATTCCCTTCTCATCCTTATGAATATAGTTTTATCAGGTTTTCTATAAGCCGAGAGTTGGAGAAACCAACTTGTACATACCGTGAGAGGTCGCATGTGTAAGTCATAGTGGGCTCTGGATTGGTGAGATCGTCGTTTCATTCCTAAGGGATCCTTACAACTCTATCTTTTGAGCTTCCTAATACCTGGAGAGGCAACTACCTGAGACTTGGGTACTATTGTGTAAAGGGCATGTCTAGACTTGGGGTATCAACGAGTGCTCAACCTTTGTGCTTTGGGCCAAAAGAAATATAGATTTTTGGAGAGGGCTTATGATAACGGTTTTTTCGATACTGTGACTATTATAATAATGTCGAGAGAGGCATAACCGAGAGTGGAGTAACACCAGTCAATTTGAGATGCTATCTGGTCTGCATCTTATTGGCTCCTCAATGGTTGCCCTTTGAGTATTCAATTAAAGTTATATGATTGTTTTCTTTTCATGAGAGTTATCTCTCATTTGCTAGTTCGATATTCAGTTATTTTCAGGCTAGTGACACTCGTTGACATTTATCAATTACCTATGTATGTGAGTATTAGGAGTGGGATATGTTAGCATTGGCATAGGTGCAGCAACTTGCCTTTGTACACACATGCCTGGCATTTCGTTGCTCTCCTTGTTTTTGTGGTGTTTTTGTTTGTGATGTATTTTGTATTATCATTGTGATTTTATATCTATTTCAGTTATCAAACTTATAGTGTGATGCTCTTACTTATAATTTGGAGATGCTTCAGATATTCTAAGACTTGCTTTGCAATTATGATGGAAGTGATCAATAGATGGGTCGTGACCCTAGCTTATGTTTCGTATTTTGCAATTTATGACCTTTTTGCAATGTGAAAACATTTTATTGTTGTTACTATATTTTATCCTATTAAACATGATAACCCCTTATTGCACTTTTAGGGGAGATTTTGTCAGCTTCATTTTGGAATTTATTTTGTGAATTTTGATATTATTTTATTATTTTCTTGTGCCTCCGAGACATGTCATTCACATAGTATCCTATCAGAGTATGCATTTCACAAATGTATTGGTTGCACAGTAGTGGTGTTTATTCATCTTGAGACGCCGAGAGGATTTATATTTTTCTACTTAAGTTTAAGCCGACCAACTTAATCGAAGTAAGAGTTAGTTCAATCCACCTTAACAGTTCTAATCTAGTTTGAGAGTATACCAGATTTGCAGTCTTACACATAATAACTATCAATCATTTCATTATTATTCATGCACAATTTTCACGCCCTAGCATCATTTTTCTTAACATTTTCATCAGAAAAATAAGAATTTTGATAAATTACAGAATATTGAAAATATGAATAAAATCACAGTTAATTCTAAAGTAAAAAAGTATCTTTTAAAAGAACTTGGTAAAGGCCCATGTACACTTGGAAGAAGAAGTCAGATTGCACCTTCATCAACTTAAGATGGATCACTTTAGAAAATACTCTAGTATGGTCAAACTTGCACACGATCAGTTTGAACACCTCTACACCCTCTGCACATTTCTACACATGCTTTTGACCAAGCCTACAGGTTTAGAATTTATGCACCTACTCCGCACCTTTGGATAGATCTACCTAATAAGTATAAGTCCACAACTAGAAGTCGTTGGTTGGACACCATGACGAGCAAAAAAGAAACACACTCACCTAATGCCAATGATTAAAGAAGAAGCAACTCATGTGCATTAATTGAGAATGAAGCTGAAAGGGAGTTGCCACTATCAAGCTCAGCATGCTAGTTCGATTAGGGTAATTTGAATTCTGAAGATATCTTCACCCACTCCACAAGCCATTGTGGGAACAACTGAACAAGACTGGAGCACACTATCTAAAGAGTAATGATGGGGTCGGCATTCACCATGCTTATTGAGAATAGGAAGTTGCTTAGAAATTGTTGAGAGATCATCTACCTCAATTTAATATACACCTTCACTCATTCACTACAAAAACAAGCTCCCTTCTTCACCCATTTTCCTATTCTTTTAGACCTTGGAGTTTTGAGTTCTTCAACGTTCTGATCTATTAGAGGGAAAAGCTCCAAGAGTTTGTGAAGAAGAAGACGTGCAATCAAGCTGTAAGGAAGCAAGCAAAGTTGGTGAGAAAAATTGTGTTAGGGCATCAATGACCCAGATTTGGATGATATCATTCTTCTTCCTCTTCTTGTGTTGTTTTCTTGCTATGTTTAATGATGTTTTGTAAATCTTTCATGGGTTAATATTCTTTATATTTGGGATGACAATGGATCTTAGTAGAAATGTTGTGTAAACTGTTATTATCTTTCTCCTTGTCTATGATTGTGAATTTATTATTTCATTTTTATTCTTAATGCTTCAATAGAGTAGCTAACTCTTGCTTGAGTAAGAGATTCGATCAGGCACTAGGAACAAGTAAGTCAATGATGTATTTGAATGAAGTAGTTGATTATTCTAATTGTAGAAAAACATTAGTCATAAATATCCATATCGGGGAGTTGTTCGTAATGCACCAATCTGCTCTTGTTTGCACAGGATTATGGAATGAGGCCAGGATGGTAAATTATAATTCATAGCAAAAGCCCTTTACAATTACAATTCTTTCCTCTGATATTGAGACACATCATAAATGATTAGATATGACAAACAATTTTACTTTAGATAGTATACAAAGCGAAGTTAAACATATGATGTCTATTTTTTTACTGAAAAAACTTTATTTGTTTGATTCATGGATTATCTATATTTGTATATTGGATATTTGTTATTACAAGTTTTATGCCCTTGCACCGATTTCTTATCGAAATAGTTAGATTCTTTACTGTTTATGCCATCTTTTATTTTTTATTCCTATTTTCATCACTTTGTTAGTCAATTAGCTAATTTAATAACATAGAGCAATAAGCAAAGCCTGAGCATCAAATCCCCGTGGGAATGATACTCACTCATCACTTTATAGTTGTTCGATGCATTCACTTATGGGTTGCATTGAAATAGAAACAACTTTTTGGTGCCGTTGTCGGGGATTTGTTTTGCTTTTCCTTACTGATTGCTTTAAATATTTAGTATAGTTAGTCAACTAGCCTTTGTCTTACATTTTTTTAGGTAGTGTATGCAAGTCCCAAAAATAAAAGATCGATTACCTTTTAAGCCATAAAAAAGACCTGCAAGAGAAACATGACAGAAACAAAGTAGGCCATGGCACAAAATTTTGACAATTGTGGCAGGTAAGTGCCCCTAAATCGGTCTGAAATCAACATTGCAAACTACCGATCATTGGTAGAACTTGAAGTACATCAATTGGAGGGTTTCAACGTCAATATTGTGAGAGCCTGAATTCTTGCAAATTATTTTGAACTAAAGCTTGTCAACTTCAAATGCTACAATCTGCAGGTCAGTCCAAGTGAGGCCCACATATGTACTTGCTTAAGTTTTTGGCAATATGTGATCCAAACAATAGACATCAACTTTCTGAAGATGGAATCAGGCTATGGTTGTTCCCCTTCTCTTTGAAAGGAGGAGTCATGTTTCGGCTCAATTCTTCGGAAGAGATTACACGAAAGTTTATTCCGAAGTATTTTGCACCATCCAGTATAGTGCAATTCAGAAATGAGATCACCACTTTTTATTCAAACGGAGAATGATTCTTTTTATGACACATGGGAGATATTTAAGGACATGTTAAGGAAGTGTCATTATCATGGTATTCAACTTTGGGTGCAAATTCAAACATTTTAAAATGGGTTGATGATCCAAACCAAGTCTATTGTTGATGCAGCTACAAGAGAATTAATCTTGACCAAAACTTATGAACTAATGAAGAAGTTGGCTTCTAATCATCATCAAATGGTTATAACATTACTTCAAAGAAGCCCATACCTGAAGTTCTCCAAATACATGTTTTATTTGTCTTATCTTCCGAACATGCAGTAATGAGTAAAAAGATGCAAATTCTAGAAAATCAGTCTCACACAAGGGGCGCTATATGGACAAGTCATACATTGTGAATGGTGTAGCGATGCTCATTCTATAGATATGTGCTCTTCTTATATAGAATCAGTCAACTATTATGAAAACTTTAACCAGAATCAGACTAGTCCACTTTTCAATGCTGACAATTGTTGGGATTTTAATACACAAAATCCCTGAACACTATGTTGTGTATTTTGACAAGGCAAACCAATAAATGATAAAAGATAGATGACATACATATCTAAAGTGGATACTCTCCAAATTGAAAGAAAACCATAACCAAAAATAGAAGATAGGTAAAACTTTCCTAAATTACAAACCATAGACAAAAGGTAGATAATGATAAGAAATTAACCATAGTATATATTGTCGAAGAACCCAAAGTCTTGTCTTCTCCTCACTATGAACAATTCTCCCCTCCCGAATCATACAAAATATATCCCTCACATGGGAAAGAGATAACCGTTCCATTCTCCCTTTCTCGCACCATGTCGAAATTCCTTCAAAATCTTCCACTCTTCACCTCTTATTGATCGCTTGCCGACCGCCATCACATGAGGAGACAAATATTTCAACACTTCTCCCCTTCCGACTTATATGGAATGCTCTTTATCTCCCGCGATTGAAACTCTAGCACATCTCCCTTACTCGCATAGAAAGAACACCCTTTGCTAGCACCATCTAAAAGTCATTTTGAAAAAATACCAACAATCTTAAACAAACTGAAGTCTTCCATAATCTATCTAACGAACCACCATAGGCCATGAACCACAACTCTATGAACCTCCACAGGTTGATGAAACCAAATCTCTAATACCACTTGTTGGTATTTTAACACACAAAATCCCTGAATACTATGTTGTGTGTTTTGACAAGGTAAACCAATGAATGATAAAAGATAGATGGCACGCATATATAAAGTGAAAACTCTCCAAATTGAAACAAAACCACAACCAAAAACTTGAGATAGGTAAAACTACCTCAAATTACAAACCATAGGTAGAGAAGGACAAGAAATTAATCATAGTTGGTCTTATTGAAGAACCCAAAGTCATGTCATCTCCTCACAACGAATAATTTCTCTTTCTTCTCCCACATGCACCACTAATGGTGATGACCATGTCCAGATCTGCAACCTATGTAACCTATCATATCTCCCCCAAAAGGAGAACACACATCGAAAAAAGCTGGTACACCCATCGGATAAAGCTGGTACACCCATCTTCATCAAGAGTACACAACAAACTCTTGGCATACAAGAAAATCAGACCTTGTGAGGAGAGGCTCTCCCTCCTCTAAGAGAAAGAGAGGGTGAGCTTCACTGCAAAACCTCACAGTGAAACTCAATATCACACACTTTTCAAATTATATCCATTACACATGTAGAACTACATATAAATAGAAAAAAGACATAATCAAGATATAGTTAACCTCATATATAAGAAGGGCTAAACACCAAATACTCTTCGTCTTCCATAATTCTATTTGAATTCCTCATACCTCTCAGAATAACACCATGTCTTTACGATTCCCAATATAGTTGCATGTCATCTTACATTTGTCATGAGGGACTCAAAGAACAACAGGAGGAATCATCCAAATTTTGGGTGGAACAGTAACCAATCTATAGGGCCAATGTTTCGAGCACCACCTGGATTCTATGCCCATGCACAAAATAGTTTACAACAACCTCTTGTGCGGAAATTATCAATGGAAGTAATGTTCATGCAGTTTACACAAAGACAACAACAAACTATACAAACTTAATAGCAATTCATGCAGACTCAAGAGCAGCAGTTCCAAAGTCAAGAAGCTTCTCTATGGAATTTGAAAACACAAATTGGGCAGTTGGCTAAAGCACTAAACAACAGACCTCATGGAAGACTCTCAAGTGACATTCAAATGCTTAGACAAGATAATGTAAAGGAACATTAAGCAGTAGAGATGATAAGTAGAAAGAAATTGTCTGATCCATACAAAGCACCTAAAGTAGAAAAGTAGAACGGAAGTCAAGCAATGGATGAAGGAAATGAAGATGTAAGGGTATAGGTGCAAAAATCAGATCCTCAACTTGCCCCACCAATGTATGTTCCCAAGCTTCTATTTCCTCAGAGGCAAACAAAGAAGCCAAGAATACCAGAAGTTTCATCAATTTCCGAACATTTTAAAAAAATTGACAATTAATATCCCATTTGCTGAAACATAGGAGCAAATGCCCAACTATGCCAAGTTTAAAAAGCAAATCTTGTCAAAGAAAAAAAAACCTAGAATAGTCTAAACCAGTGGAATTGAATGAGG
>JAVDBV010000232.1:0-29728 GCA_032619315.1 Piper longum
TATATATATATATATATATATAAGTGTATGAATTCTTTTTTCTCATGCAAATCATGCCAGCTTTTCATTGGAAATCTCCCGCAAAAACTTTCTAGTTCGGAGAAAACTGTCAAACCAGGCAGGTTCTCTGTAATCTACTCTGCTCAATGATTGACTAACACGTTGCTGAATAATGTACAACTCCAAAGTTCGAAGTTTGAACGGATATTATAGGGGGAATACATTCATTGAGATGCGTGGGCGGTTTCTTGGTCAGCAAAGGAAGCATAAGAAAAGCGGTTGTTGGTTCTCGATTATATGCAAAGCAACTATTCTTTAGCTCTTGCCTACTTGCATATGTTTACCCCAAGCCTAAGCATATAATGATATCATATTAGAATCATATTCCATACCCCATCAAGTTGATCCTTTTTTGTTTTTGAAGAAGATTCATAGAAAGAAATAAGATTATAAAAGACCCAAGAAGCATGTGTCGGTTGCGACAAGTAAAAGAGGGCTGCTCTACAAGTTTTTTTTTTTTTTTTCACCGGCAAGTACTAGTTTCAGAAGACTCCATTAAATAAAACGTGTTGCTCTGGCAGAGCCAGCCGGCAATGAATTGAATCTCTTTTCGCTGTTAAGATAATGTGAATAGCAATGGCCTCTACCATGCAGAATATGGAAGTAAAATGTCAGGTGAAAAGGAAATTCTCTGGTCTTGAAATGAGCTTCTTAATGTAATTGATGAGGCCTGATATAGTGATGTACATTGAAGATGCATGGAGAGCTAGCCCTAAATGGATCCGGTATCAATATGAAAGTTACATGACTTAAGAGTGTCAACTAACTTTCTATAGCCATCTTTTTTCTCAGCTTTCTAGCCATCTTCATACTTGTATTATTTTGTTTTTCAGAGCCTCAAGAATATGGTTGAGCCCTACTATATATCCTGCATAATATAACGTAGATCAACCACCTTTGTGGTATCTCTTATGCTCATAAACCCGGCAGTTGGATTGATCATTTATTTACATGATAATATTCAGTGATATATTTTATACTTGTGCTTGGTGTTCCTCACCAATATTGGTTTATACATATCAGCCTAATTATTGTTTATATTCGCAAACATTTGTGATCCGTGATGTAAATTTGTGTTCATCTTGATTATAGCTAGACCACATGCATTATTTGATGCTTAATCACAAATCTTTATAATCTATTATATAATGAATATATGTCATATCTTTTAGCCACCACCTACCACTTAAGGCTTCTTGTTGCTAATTTTAAACTTGAATAAGGAAGTTTTTACCATCACCAAGAGGGGGGGTTACAATGTTGGTCCTCTTATAAGCTCCATTCTGACAAAAAATGGCATGGCAGTCTTGTCAGCAAACTTTGTTAGCCAGTCACCAGTCCAGCCTAAATTGATGTGTGCATGAAAAGTTTTAAGCATATATAAACATCAGAGTGAGAGAATAATTGTCCAGATGATGTAGGTCCAAGAAAATCATGTCACAGAATATTTTCATCATGTAGAGTCCCAATCCAAATTCTTCATTCTGATGAGAGCCTCATGATCAAACTTACAATAAATTTCTTCCTCAAAGTTCTAGCTCAATGTAAGAAGATGTGTATATATTGGAAATGTTGACCATAAGGTACACACGTTAGGCGCAACATCTAACGTCTTAAACTTATCAAGCTACTGATCTCACTAGCATATATTTTACAAACTGTAATTAATTAATACTCCACATCTTGTATTATCATAAACTGTTGTTGGTTGATAATCTTACTGGGAAAAAAAATAACTGTTCTTTAGCAGTAAGCCACAATTACTTATGGTTCTCTTGGCAAAGCCAGTAGAATTTACTTTGCTCATATAGGATAACAATTCATGAGCCTGCACCAGATTTAGTGTAGGTTAACTAGAGTGGTTGATCTTGTCGGCCACCGTAAAGATACTTATATATAATTTGGTATTCTCAGTCTTATGTATCTGATCAATTCATTTCAAATCCGACGAAGGCAATAATCAAAGACTAACCACCGAGAGCTTCAAGTTTCAACAATGTGCCCAGTTTGCATTTACATCAAACGAAGACCGGGAACATTTCAGAAACCAAGGTTGACAATATCATACTGCAGAAGCCTCCTATCAGGACTTCAACGGGAAGAAAGACTGTAGATGACATAGCTTCATGCTGCTATAACAATAAATAAGCGGTCTGCTGCCTTGCAGAGGAGAATATATCTAGCATATACATATAATTCAAGGCCTGAAAATTGATGAACAAACCCAAAAAAAAAAGATCGATTTTATCGTCTTCATGAGAGGCCAATCAAGCTAGCTCAACTTGTGGGTTTGATACACTAAAAAGAAATAGCTATATATGAATGGTGGGAGTGATTTCAAATCAGATGAAGTGTAGGGACCCCAGCCAGCGAATTGAGGTCCTGTCTGCTCGCACCAAGTTGGCCCTCGTAATTGAGTAGATGGGTATGCATCAAAGCACTGTTGAAGGTCCATGAGCTTGACAGTGAGTGGAGTTAGAGCTTTCTGTTTGTGGATCCAAAAGGGTTTTAGAAGAGCCATTCTTTGTTTTCATGTCGGAGAGATGATAGGTACAGAAATGGCTACTTGTAGGATAAAAAACTTGGGTTTGATGAATCAATATAAATTAATAAACTTTCTATGAATAAGTCAATTATATTTTTAATTAAAAATATATACCACCGGCCCTAGCACGGTGTCAACTTCTTCCCAAATATTAGGGTTTCAGCGGTTCAGCCTGTGTTCTCTACTTTGAATATGTGTCTCACTTGTAAAGCCGGCAATGGACCACATTTATACCAATGTCTTATTTAGAGAAAAAATTTTAACTTTTATTCGTATTACATGGAGTATATAACATGTCAAATAAGTTATATATGAATGTTTATTGCAAGTCAGCAAAATTTTTTTTTTTCAAAGCATTGAATATAATTCTTCATTTAATAAATTAGTTGCACGATAAAACCTTGAAATGAGCAACACCTCTTAGACTGACTTATAACATTTGTGTAAAACAAGATAACCAATTGTCAATTTCAGAGTGAAAATGATTCAAACCGACAAAGGGCGTTTAGAACGGGTTAGTTAAATAAAGATTCAATTGTTGACTTGAGAAGTCGGTAGTGTAATCTTTTGTTTAAGCAAATATATGTTAAAATTTTTTATAATGTTTACAAAGCACGATTACCAATATTAACCTACTCTGACCATCAAACCTTTAACTTATTATATGAGTTTGTTTTTTTTAACCTATTGTATTATATCCATTGGCACTAATCATTGAACCAGACATCTATAATCCTTCTTATAACCCCTTTCACTTACCTTAACCTTATATTAAACTCAGCACCACGGTTATAAAATTAGCCCGATCCACACCATACAAACTCATAATCTCATGGTAAAGAAAGGCCATGTGCAAATGTGCTCATCTTCACCAATCCAGAGGCACTTTGTTTTCAAAGATAGCTAATCACAGGGTTGATATAAATTAGTGTAAGAGAGACGGTATGAACATTTTTTTTTCATTAAGATATATATTATCATCTTCAAGCTGTGATTTAATCTCCAACCCAACATAAAAAGTCAATGTTAAATAAAATGCATACATGCATTATCACTACTCGTCATGTCTAAGTAAAAATGATATCAAAACGGTTTACAAAATTAGAAGAAACAGGAGAAAAGGAGCAGGAAGGATACAGTGAGTGTACCGGCATCTTAACTTGAATAAGGACAGCATGAAGATCACCCTACATCAAGCAAAAAATAAGGTAAAAGATAATAGTAATAGATCATTTATTTATTTATTTTTTGTGTAAATATACTTGTTTTGAGTCGAATTAAATTGACCCATTTATATTTATGCTAAGGTTAATAGTTAAGTCAATTTACTCATAGAATAATGATCATTATTGATTTATCAGACTTGCAATCTATTAATAAAAGAGAAATTTTAAACTCTATTTAATTGAGGTTGCATAATTGGTACGAGTTTCCATCAAAAGCTTAAGTAGGGCCACAAGTATTGGCCTGTCCAATCTCCACTTTAATGATAAAGTACAATATAATGCATAAATATAATTATGCAAAAAATGTGTAATATAATGCATAAATATAATTATAGTATAATATAATGCATATACTGAGATCACAATAAAAAAATGTGTAAGCCACCACAAGCAAAAACAGAATAGTAGCTAAAAATTACACAAAAAAACAACTTTCAAAAGAATCACAACCTTTATCAAGAACGTTTAATTATATAAAAAATTTATCTTCAAATAGTAATATAATATTATATATACAATTCATTACTTGTTTATGCCCCATTGATAACTAAAACAGTAAAATAATTTACACTCTAACCATTTTTTCTCCCATAATTTATACTCTCATTTTAAAAAAAAAAAACATATTTGTATCCATAGTCTTAAGTACCATATTAATCACTCGTTTGTGTCTGATATGCTGCGTATTATCTTCAAATCCAGTATAATATAAGATTTTTTACCATTTTAATCGGCGACCGGTGTTTTAAAATGAAATTTTCAGAAAAATTAATATTTTGTTGAAAATTTTGGTATTTTTAATGAGTATTTAATAAAATATTTTCTTTACAATTTTCTTTGATTTGGATTGAAGTAACTATCCCTTGAGAATTAAAAAACTTAGTATGATCACCGATACCATTTTTAAACTATGGCCTTATCATCTCCCTTTCCTTCTTAATTTTTTTCTGTCACAGAAATAGAAATATGATCTCTCTGTTAGAGGTTAAAAAAAAAAAGCATGCATCTCTCACCTCTTCACTCTGTCATTGTCTGGCGATGACTGGTATCAACATCGCCATGAATATATTTTTTCTCCGGGAGTAGTTGCTGGGGACCGGCAGCAGCAGAGATATAATCCCACCCCACTCTGCACTTCCTTTCTCCTCATCCCATCGCACACGCCAGCCCCCAATCACCACCCTGTGCTACTGCTGCCTCTCTCTCTCTCTCTCTCTCTCTCTCTCTCTCTGCTCTGCTTTTCTACAGAGGAAGAAAGTAAAAAAGTGGCAAGTGTTAAGAGTCTTATTGTTGGACGTCCGCGGCTCGGCATTCCTGCAATTTTATTAAAGGTCAAACCCTGCTTCCACCACCTTGTTCTTCTCCACCAAAAGCTTCCATCTTTTCCATCTGGGCTCCTCCAAAAGCTGAGCTCGCGTTCTTTGTTTATTCTCCTGTTTTTGCCATGGAGAAGGACATGTTTTATGTCAACGATATGCAGTTGGAGGAGCTCAACTGTAGCTCCGAGCAGTTGCATGGGTATGTCAACCCCGGCTGGGAGACTTCCATGGAGCAGGCAGCTCAGTTTGAGTCTGCCTTGAGCTCCATGGTCTCTTCCCCGGCGGCCTCCTCGGCCGCCTGCCATGCCGAGAGCTTCGTCATCCGTGAGCTCATTGGGAGGTTGGGGAACATATACAATGGCGCCGGCGAGGTCTCCCCGCCTGCTTATTCGTGTAATAGCAGCGCCAACACTTCCTGCTACAATACTCCTCTGAATTCCCCGCCCAAGCTCAACTTTGGTGCAAATGGTCGCCATCGTGGCTTGGTGCCATTGCCTTCCGACCCTGGTTTTGCCGAGAGGGCGGCGAGGAACTCCCGTTTTGGGAGCCAGAGCTATGGTGGGATGGATTTGGCCTATAGATCCTTGGCTAAGATGGAGAGTAGTGGCAACCTCTCGAGAGTTTCGAGTAGTCATTCTCTCAGAGGCGAGATTGAGAGAGCAGGGGATGGCCGAGAGGCGTCCTCTGTCTCGGATCAAGTCCCCGCCATGAACGACTTGAATGCTAGGAAGAGGAAGGCTATCCCAAAGAGCAAACCAAAAGACAAAGATCTCAAGGTGGTCAGTCAAACTGTTGTGTTCTTTGTTTTTCATGGCAAAATTTGTTTATTATCATTCTTAGAGATTGTAATCATCAGATTTTGACCTCTGCAGGCATCTCAAAAGGATGATTCTGATATCAAGAGGATTAAGACATCTGAGAATGGTGGAAATGAAAAAGATGGCCAAAAGGCAAAGGTTGAAGAGAAGCAAAAAAAGGATAGTTCAAAGCATCCAGAGCCTCCAAAAGATTACATCCATGTTAGAGCAAGAAGAGGCCAAGCAACAGATAGTCACAGTCTTGCAGAGAGGGTAGGGCAGAGACAAGAATGGTTCTTCTATGGTGACACCAATTTTTTTACTTTTAATTTGTAACTTGATGATGTCTTTGTTGTGATCTTCACCAGGTTAGGAGAGAAAAGATCAATGAGAGAATGAAGTTGCTGCAAGATCTTGTGCCTGGTTGCAGCAAGGTAGTGAGACTTTGAAAAAAATCACATACATTTGGTGAGATTGTTCTTGGTGAGGAACTAAATTTGGTCTGAATTATTGATCAGGTGACTGGTAAAGCTGTGATGCTAGATGAGATCATAAATTATGTGCAGTCATTGCAGCGCCAAGTTGAGGTAATTTCGGTTCTTGACATTTCTTTCTTTGATAATCAACATAGTTAGTATCTGATTCAAGTCTGTGTTCTGTCGTTACAGTTTCTGTCAATGAAGTTGGCAACTGTGAACCCCAGACTTGATTTCAACATAGAAGCTCTCCTCTCAAAAGAAGTAAGTTGACCGATTGCACAAAAGTGCAGGCAAGAACTTTCTTTTTATATCCACGTTCTGATAATTGTGCTGTTTGGCACCCAGGTTCTTCAACCAAATCAATTTTTGTCACAAACTGCTTTTCCATTTGATCCATCGGCGGCAACGCATCCATTTGGGCATCAAAATAATCTTACCATGCAATTACCGGCCGCTGACAAATTAGTAGATCCTACTGCCCAGGTAATTAGAGTGCATGAATGAATTCTAATCTTTTTCTGTACAGTTAAAAACTGGTCTAAGAGAAAAATTCCCTGTTTTCAGTTTGCAGGTGCCTGGGACAATGATCTTCAATCTATTATGCAAATGAATTTTGAACAGAATCAGGAACTGGCATTTTCATCCCAGAATTATCAAGGTAGATAGAAAAGATTCCATGCCCCATTGCTTTGAATTTCACAGAAGTAATCATTTTAATGATGAGTTAATGCTTACTCCTATGATGCAGCATCATTGCCCCCATCCAACATGAAGGTTGAGCTTTAAGTTACATCCATGGCTATTTATATCTGGAACGGTCTTTCATCATTTTTTTTGTATATACTGAAATTTTTACTTGGAGCTAGGAAAACTGGGAATGCCCAGAGAGACATTTACTTGGAATTTACTGCCATATTGGCAAAAAAAACATTCTTTGAAGATTCCCTGGATAATTGTAAAAGGTCAAAAACAAATTGCATCCTGTGGTGCAATGATCTACAACACCACATGTAAGATGGTAGATTGTGTTTAGGAACGAAATAGCCATCTTGTGATTGTTATATTAATTTACCAATCCTATTGGAATGTTCTGATCATGTTCACATTTTTACAGAAAAAAACAGGTTATGGTACTTCCTTGATCTATTTTCTTTTAAATTCATGATTGAGTTACTCTTCATATGGCATAATCTTTATACCATAAGTTAATATTAGCAGTTGTCATTGGGAGCAATTTGGCAAATGTCATGTCTGATATAGATGGCAAGATTGCTTTGGATCATCCAATGGTATGATATTCTGCTAGCTGTATCATTCATAGGCCAACCAGGATTCGTAAACCCGATAGACCTTCCTGGGTATTGTTGGGTGATCTATATATCTTCTATCTTCCCACTCTCACAGCAGTGCTGCCAGGGACAATGAAAGAAACACCATGAAAATGTCATGTTTGAGGTTGACTAGGCTGAAATGGACTAAAATTAAAGCAATATTTGTACAATTCCAACAAATATAAAGCCTTTTGCGAAAGAAGAATGACCCAAAAACTAATGTTTCTTTCCTTCAAAAAAAAAGAAAAAAGAAAAGACTAAAGTTCCTTTCAAGTGCCAATTTAGCTTTCTTTTTGCTTGTCAAGAAGACAATCTTTTCTTTTCCTGCAGCTTCTTTGTCAAAAAAAGTAAAGCAAGTGGCTAACGTGATTTCGAAGAATTGATCAAAGGTGGGTTTCTTTGGGTTCCTGTACCATGAAAAGTAGCATTCAGTCTAGGCCTATAGTTTGCAATCTTAGTTCCTTGATTGAAGGTCTTGAAATCTTACAATGGAATTTTTTGAAACAAGATCGGACATGGTGATCCTAGCTTCTTTTGTCTGGAATGAGGTCCGATTTGGAAGAAACATAAGTTCCTAGAGTTGGACAAAACAAGCGCGTGGTTTTAATCACTTTGATTGAGGTTACAAGCCATTAATCCACTTTTTCACTTTGATGTTCAATGGCAAGTTTAGTTCTCTTTTTTAAAGGGGAAACATGCCAGATCAATTGGGCTTGTAACCAAACATTCAGCATATGAAATGGAACCAAGCCATTAATCCACATTCAGCATATGCCTCTAATAAGTTGTTTATAGAACTATTTATTCGTTAAGTTTTTTTCCCGACTTATTAGCACTCTCTATGGAACCAAACATTATGTCCTACATCGTGGAGGAGGTTGGCAAAATGTGTTAAAGGTTCTAATCATATGAAATGGGGACAATCCAGACGAGTCTCCGAAGGATAGATATATTGGAGTTATTCTCTCTTATGAGAAGACCGTAATATAAGGAGTTGGGAGGAAGAGGGAGTATAAGCCGAAGAAGAGTGGGTGTCTTTAACCAAGAAGGAATTGCTCCCTAACATGAAAGTTTGGCATCACAACATTTTATGACCAAGATGCCATTGAACCTTAACAAAGGCATACTCCATATCATGCTCAGCAGAGCTATCCCTGCTCCCTGCAGGTCAAATCATGCATTTAAGGGAAGACAAGGCCACAAGCTTTCTGCTTTGTGGTCTCAATAGGGCAGTCCGTGGAAACTCAAGTCTGTTTCCACTTTCCACTCTTGTTTGTGGTCTGCCCTAGCTTGCCCACCATTATCAATAGAAGGCAACTAGACATGGTGCCCTAATCCAATTGAAGATTGCCCCTCACCGTCTTGACATCCAAGCTAGCAATACAGGATCAAAGATAGAAAAACATTAGATGGATGTCACCATCTCCCCAAGGCAAGTCCATTGATTAAGATGGTCCAAACTCTGCATCTACCCAGTTTTGAGAATTATAAGTTTATATTTATGCTCATTGAAGTAGTAGAATGCTACGTGGTGGTGATGAATATATGTGAATTGTTGAAAAAAAAAAACCGTAATGAAAAATAAAAAGTACAGCATTTTACCTTGCCTTCTAGAAATGTACTCAAAACAACTTGATAATGAAAATAGCTCATCTGCTCCAATTTCAGAAGAGACAGCAGGCAAACCCCTGCAGAGGATGAGAATCAGCATTGCCAAAAACTATCCAATATTCAACCAGCCACAAAGCTCTAGAACAACATTAAGAATCAATTTGCTTATTGAAGGACCACTCTTCACCTTCCGGCCCTCCAAATAAGGGCGAGCAGGTATCAACATTGTAAAGAAAATCACAAGATTTTACAAGAATCAGATAAAATCATTTTCACAAATGATGTGAAAATATCATGTCTACAAAAGAACAAGGCCGATAAAGCACAACATCACAAGTTGCATTGATCATACGAAAACCACGAAGAAGGTGTTGAATCATTGCAAAACGGTTCAAATTCTTCTCTCCACCGTCGATCTGTAAGAATGTTCCCATCATTGCAAAAAGGTTCAAATTCTTCTCGCCACTGTTGATCCGTAACACTGTTCCCATCATACTTAGCAATTGTATCTTCTGTCTCATTGAAAGTTCTTATTGCTTCCTGTGGGAGGCGAGATTCTGATAGCAACTGATTTAACATCTCTATTTCTTTTTTATGGCTTTTCTTCATCTCATCAATTTCCGTCTTTGTTTTCTCTGCTTCTTTTTCAGCCCTAATAGTTCGATTCTGCAAAATACCAGATCAACTTATTACCATAAACTTGAAACATATGAGATCAAGCTGTTTTTTATAATTTTATGAATGACTAAGTCCACGGGAACAGAAATTCCAAATCAATCAACATTGACATGGTCTACGGCAGGGTGAAGTGGAAAGAAAGAATCCGTAACCCCAACCTCAATCCATTGGGAGAAGGTGGATGACAAAGAAGAAGAAGAAGATTAACAATCAATCAACAGCCTCATATGGAGGATACTGCTGGCAACAACCAATCAAATGTTATCCACAGGCTTAAACTGTTGTTCAAAAAGTAGGTTACATGTGCATGAAGCATATCCTTATAATTGGTGTTTATGAACAGAACAACAACAAAATGTGAGTAAATAAAAAATTAACAATCAGATTAT
Source organism: Piper longum (assembly GCA_032619315.1). NCBI lineage: Eukaryota > Viridiplantae > Streptophyta > Magnoliopsida > Piperales > Piperaceae > Piper > Piper longum. Next base: position 10,436 of record JAVDBV010000232.1, read on the forward strand.
ATCTGACTTCTGATAACTATAATGACTATATGTGCTTGATGTGAACACAAAATGAGAGTCAAAGAAGCCAACAATGTCTATATTTGTGCATCACAACAGCAATAATGACTACAGATTTAGGCCGTTAACTGTGAAAAATCAGAATGTGAGTTGCCGAAGCCAACAATGTCTATATTTGTGCGTCACAACAGCAATAATGGCTACCGATTTAGGCACTTTATTGTGAAAAAGCAGAATGTGAAGAGTGAATGCACAAAAAATTATCAAATATTACATATTTGTTTCTAGGTACTCACATGTGCTATTGCCGCTGCTTTGCTGGTTTCCTCGAGTCGAACAAATAGTTCACCAGCAGCTTGAAGTGCTTCAGCTGTATCTGTTACTTGCTGCTGAAGGCCTTTGTTCTCATCTCTCCAGTACCTTCTCTCTTTTTCTCTCTCTACTTTTAAAATGGAAATTTCAGAAGCGAGAGAATTAATAAACTTAGATTCAGCTCCTTTCACTCCAGCTCTTGCTGCTGCCTTCTTCACATCCGCAATGCCCTCCTGTACCTTTCTGTGTCTGTCAAGTAAGGCAATGTGATTGTCATGAAGCTCAGCGTACTGTTCAAGTATGCGTGTGTTTCCTTGAATAGCCACCTCAACACATTCCTTCTCAGCATCAAGCTCATTCTTTAACTTTTCAGCAAGAGAACGGCTTGCTTCCAGTTCAGCCCTCAATTCTTCTGTTTGAGAGATCCATTCACTCTCTTTCTCAGTCCACTGGTGTCTTTCATATTCCAATTGCTCCTTGGCACCCTCACCCAGGTGTGAGTTTGTAGTAGCAGAATCAACTTGACAGGGATAGGTTAAGTGAAACATTACATTTTTGTGATGTGGACTTCTATTGTTGGCTGAAGAATCAACATAAAACTGTAGTTGACTCCTCAAATCCATGATCTCTTCTAGCAACACATCTTTCTCACCCATATCAAAAAAGTTTTTGTACTTATCAAGATCATCTTGGAGCCTTTTCAACTCTATATTAAACCGTAAAACCTCGGGATGATATTCATATTTCTCTTTCAGGAGCTGGAAAAGTGATATAAAAAAATCAGTAAAGGAATCAACATAGAAGTGGAAGGTGTAACCAGACAGACATTTAACAGCGAAGTACCTTGTGTTCATTTGTAAGTGATAAAAACTCATCCTCCATGAAATCCTCAGATGGCAAAACACCGTCTATAAGGCCCTCAAGACGGTGAATTTTATCTTCCCTTGTCTGCTCAATTATGGCATTGCATTCCCGTTCATGCTTGTATTGTTGCATCTGAAAGCAAGAGCAGAATAATTAATATACTAAATTGGTTTGAAGAGATGAGATAAAATACAGTAATAAGGAAAAAAAACAGAAGCATAAGACACACCAAACGGTTTAACTGAGTAATCTCAGTGATCTGTTTTGCACAAATCTCTTCCAGAGCCATCTCTCTTCTAATGGATCCTGCAAGTACCTTCTCCACTGCCTATGAAACATTAAGAAAAGAGGAATCATGTCAGTGAATGCATATATGTCAACTCAAACTTACACAGAAAGTAAATGGCTATATACTGTACAAGATGATGCGCACGTAAATGATATTTTCTTCCTAATAAACTTAATTTCTACTTTCTCACCCTTATGGTTGGATAACAAAACAAAGAATGTTAATTTTGAAAAAAAAATGATGTTTGGGATCTTACTTTGGGAATGTGTTTTATTGTTTTCTCAGTACCATGAGACCCATTAGTGGTCACTAATGACGAAGTAAGGTGTGAATTATCAACTAGCACCAATGATAACTCATCCCCATTATAAGTCTCTTGGTTGTTCCCACGTTCGGGTACTTCAGATTGACAGCGGGAACAAACAAATGGAAGTTGTCCACCTTCTTCACTTTCAGCAGTTTCCCAAACAGTTTGAACACCAGCATCTGCTTTTTCTGGTGTAAGAAGCGGCTTAATTTTGATAGGTGTAAACCTAAATGAAGAGCGTCTTAAAGCACTGTTTTGGCAGTGGCTATCCAAAAGCGCCAAGCCTCGATTCAGGCTTGCTTCCAAGTATTGAGTAGGTGAACAACCACCAACCTTTATACTGGGAGAGTTGACCTCTGATCCATATTTTGAATTTTTTTTTCGAGGAGAAGTTAAGGCTAATGAAATTTTGGGACTTTTCCTGCCATCAGTGACTTTTGGCAAGATGGTCATTCTTGGAGAATCTGGTTCTGATGAAATATGACACGGTACAATGCTTAGGTTTAAACTGTTGGTACTGCTTTTATTCTCACTGTTCAAACCTTGAGTGAAATCTTCAGTAAATAACTTTTCATTATCGGCACTTGCAACCTTCTCACCAGCAGCACCTTCTTGAATTTCAAGGTTTGGAATGGTGTTCTCACTACTCAAAAATTCATTTGCAGTATTAGACCCCTCCTGGCTGCAAGATGCAACTATAGGTATGTTAAGTTGGTTAGTAGTTGGCACTTCTTCCTGGAAATCTTCCATATTAACATTAGCCTCCTCAGATTCTGAAAATTTTCCTCCATTTCTTTGTTCTGTGAATATAATCAGAGGATCTTGCAGTGAAGGCGGCTCCAGACCAACTTGGACACACAGATTTTCAACTGCTTCTTCATCAATCTCCATCTCTTCATCACTATCATCATCAACAATAGTCATTGCCATCGGATGACTCAAGCTTTTTTTAAGAAGACTAAGGCTTCTTCGAGCATTCCATCCTGTCGAGAAATTTCCGTTATGCTCCAAAGCCCTTCCACTGGATTTCAGTCTTACAAGTTCATCCTGTAAATCACATCTGGGAGAATCAATTCCAGAAAACATAAAACAGGCGGAAGATATAAGAGCAAAAAAATTATTACATGCCGCAATTAAGCATAGTCTATGTCCCCATAGCAGTTAAAGACCATTGGATAATGATTATAAAACTGATAAAAAAATACCCGTAATTGACGGATAACTTCTCGCAGAGCATTCACATCCTCTTGTCGTAGTTCATTAACCACAGCATTATTTTTTATGGCCTTTGCACGTTGTGCAAACCGTAATGTACTAAACGTTTCACTTTTACAGCTGTGTCAGCAATACCAGCTATAAATAAGAAGATAAAATAACTAAGACGTACACTTAAATAAATAAAAAGTTGAAAACCTTTGTACAGGTGATATGGCACAAATCATAGCTAGTTTTGCATTGCCCCCAAGCGACTCCTGAAGCAAGAAAGTCAATTTGGAATCTCTATACGGGATATGCCTCTGCTTTCCCGAGTGAGAAACTTCAGCTAAAATATTAATTAAGTTCCTGCACATGATAGGGATCAACGTTTCAATGTAAAAGTTGAAATTCCCTCAACTACATTTAGCTTGAGATTGAAAGGCCCTAGTGCCACACCCAAGCTGGGATAGCGAACGATTAATATTTCCTGCCTCCTTTAGACGTTCTCCTGCTGCTCTTGTCAGTTTTTGCCTTTCTGAACCAGCAAGATCAACAAGGTTGATTCTGCTAGTCTTCAAAGTGCTCACACCATCTGGCATGTCCTGCAGTTGGTATATTTATGTTAAAGCAAAATTGCAAAACAATGATTGTTTTTCACTCATAAATCTAATCCTTTCGATACTAAAAATATTTCCTGATTTCCTGGATTAAAAAAGGTGCAAACCTTAAAAAGTACATGGTGGTGGTCTATGCAAAATCTAACTTCAAGCTAATAAGAATAGATGGTTAATATGCGAGAAGTAACTGTTTCATTAAAATTTACTTCAAGGAAAATGAAATAATACCTTACATCGAGATTCAATGACACAAGTAAAAACACTATGTGACCGAGAACTGTCTGCATTTGTGCTAGTGGCTCCTGTTCTCCTATTTGTTAACCCCTGAATTGTTGGAACACGAAACACATCATGCAGTTGCTAGAAAATCCAAGGTTAACATAAGAAAATAAAATTATAGAGAATATTAATTTATTAATACCTTAATCAGGAGCTTTGTCACATCTTTCATGTCATATACATACTCTTCCATCAAGTCCTCAACATAGACACCAGATTTAACATCCTCCCTAATCTGTTCAAGCATGATTACAACAAAAGTTCAATGAACTTGATGAAAAAAATGTGTATAACGAACAGGAAATATTAACAGCCAACATCCTCACCTGAAGGTTCTTGTGATTTGAATCCAGTAAATCCGTGATTTGTTCATTGTAAATCTGTTTGTGGGGAAAAAATTACTTGACTGAAAAAATAGGAACTTCATATTCCAGTCTGAAAGATTGACATATATGTATACCTCTAAAAAAGAGCAACGACATTGATGAGTGAGCTCTTTGTCAGCATGCTGTGCCTGCTCCTGAATTGGAAGAACAAGTATGATTTCTGCATCGCAATAGATAGTGTTTCTTGGAAATCTCTATGAATCAACAACTACTGTTCAAATTACCTCCTTAATCCGAGAAAAAAGCCTCTCAAAGACACGAGGAGTCAACCCCCTCTGGTCATTAAAAGCCTCGTCATCAACTAGAACACTCGTGGGACCCCACATAGTGTAGGTTTTCCCACTACCAGTCTTCACAGAAGAGAAAAAATAACCATTCAAACAAACAAGTTCCTCCAAAAAAATTCCTTACAAAAAGCGGCTTTTGCTGTATAACTTTAATCAAATGTGCAGACATTCAATACCTGTCCATACGCAAATATGGAGCTGTTAAATCCATGCAGGCAATTCTCAACCAATGGCACTCCAACAACCTCAAAAACATCTTCCTGATTACACCAAACGAAGAAAAAAAAGAGTTAATTTGGCATCAAGCATTCTCTCAAAAGCATAATCTTGCTATGACAAAACTTCCGACAAGACTATAAGGCCATAAACTAAAACTACATTGAATCACCTGGGTGGAGTTGGTGTCCGCCACGGAATCGAACGTGAAGACATGATCAAGAATCTGAATTGAATTCGCAGAAATCTTCTGCACAAGTCGATCGCCTTCATCCTCTTTCACAGGACGCATTCGTATCACCACCTAAACCACACCAACGTCGTTGATCAAAGAAAAATCTAGCTATGAAATCAAGTAATCAACTCAACGTCACTTCACCCAAAAATTCAAACCTTAACCCCCGAATCCGAGATTGGAGGAACACTATCCTCGGGCAGCGCCTCCATGCTGAGCTTCCTTTTGAGCGAATTTGACCCTTGCAGCGGCGGCCGCGGCGGGAGGGGGCTCCGCGACTTCGGCAGCGGGGGTTTTGGGGTCTCCACGATAGTATTCGGATCGACATTCTCCGATCTGAGCTTCCGGGACGACCCGTGCCGCTGCTGCGACGGTGAAGCCGCCGGAGGCTCAGGCGAGATCGCCCTCAACACCCGGCTCCTCGGCGGCAGTCCTTTCATGGCCAGAGCTCGGAAAGAAACGATCTTTAGGCGATCCAAATGTTGGAGGCGATCTCTGACGGGAAACGATGGCGAATCCCGGCGAAAAATACGGCAACCCTAAGACCTCGGCCGACGGCGTCGGAGACGAAGGGGCCAGCCGTTGCGAAGCGGGGGAGGAGGGGCGTCGATTTTTGAAATGGGAAGGTTTGGAAAATTGCGTTTGGATCCCTTTCGTTTTGGAAATTAGAATGAGGGGCCCAAATGTTGACGTCGTTAGATGACTTGGCGTTGAGTTCTGGTCCCACGCTTTTCTACCGTTGGGATCGGCCCAGCCGGCGTGGACGGCTTAGCCGCTTCTTTATCGTTTTCTTTCCTCAAAGTCGCCGACATCCCTTTTTGTTTCTCATTAATGCATGCTTCGGGGTGTTTATTTATGTATAAAAATAAACATTTGAATCTCCCATTTGAATCTCCCATTTGGATCTCGACAGTTTTTTTAAACAGATCGAGGCTTGAATTTGATTTGATAAAATAGAGTCGATGTCTACAACATTAAATGATTAATTAAGAGAATCATGTCCATCAATTAACAATGATAATAATGTGAATTTGTATACAAACGGATCTGATCATTAACATGAAGGTTATTATAATTAGTGTACTATAAATTAACATGACTTATAATGTCCAGTTTAACTAACATGCAAAGGCTAATAATATTTTTTTGCATTAGTTAACTCTGCTCCCTCTCAGCGAAGTAAGCTTTAACATAGTGGAATCCGTTCACAAAATTTGACTCGAAAAAAAAACTACTACGAAGGGTCAAGCCGAAGAGGTTTTTCTTTTAAGTTAGTTGGGTTTTTGGTAATATGGTGCTGTATACATAATTTAGCTTTACTTGAGCTTGGCCAAAGTGAACCACAATTGATGATAAATTTTTTTTTACCAGCTTGTGTGACACATCCAACTCACTACGTGTTTTTTTTTCATTTTGACAAAGAAATGTGTGTACCCCAACAGGCCGACACGGTTAAAATATTAGAAGTTAAAATACAGTCTTTAACACTCGCGAATGTATCACATGTATGAACCCAAAGCAATACATCTCGTAAAAAGAGGGTGTCGTTAAAAAACCCCCCCGCGAGAGAAAGACTAATTTTATACCCGCTTCAAATGTTCATATGAGCAACAACAATAATCTCCCCTATGAAACCATGCATTTTGAAGATCACACATGTTGTAAGTGTTCCCTTCGCCTAATAATGAACATTGTTAGGTGTGTTTCTCTGATCTAATGCAAACATTTTCGGTGCAGATGGGACTTGAAAGTTGATTACCAGGAATACATTAATGCTATATTCGCTAGCCAACATAAAACTCATATAAAGGTATGATGTTGTTCATAAAATATCAGTGCTTTGCTCTTTCGTCTACCAATATCTCCGTTTTGATTGTCAGTTCCATGTATAATTAGTTATCAATCTCCGAGAACTGGAACAAATTACAAATGATGAAACGTATACGTAGCTAGCTAATTAAGAATTAAATGGAGAGCAGCGATTCACCGACGCCAAGATATTGCTGCACCTGACCCGTAGACATGCCTTCAATCTTCTTCCTTATCACCTCGCTTATTAAACCCACCAAACCTTCGACCTCCATATAGCAAGCAGCACCCGCCATCTCAAACAGCGTCTCCTTGTCCACACCCATGAAGAACTCTGCTTCCCACTCCTCCATACACGAGTAGTACCCCTTCCTTTTCATCTCGCAGTACTCAATGATCTTCCTCAATATTCTGCCAGTGATGTTGAGGAGCACGATGGAGTCGATCCAGCCCCCCTTCCTCAACATCCCCTTCACCATACCCAAGTACTCCACGGCCATCTCTTCCTCCACCTCCTCCAGCTCGTCGTCCACGCACTGGAAACAGATCATGTTGTTGGATCTATAGCAGTTTCCTTGTTGAAGAGTCAAATATGGGAAGGTGGTGAGGGTATTCGTTTGTATTATGTAGTGTATATAAGATGGTGGGGAGGAGCTAGTCACAACTTTCATGCACGGGGATATTGGAGGTCATTCAATGGCTTTCATGTCAGTTTTTTCACGCGAATGGACCTTGCGGTGCTGTTAATTATAGCAGTGTGCGGTTAGTTTCGGTTGTAATTTCGCCGTATGATGTGGGAGAGGAGGCAAAAGAGATCATAGCATGCGAACAACGTTCGTTATGGTCGCCTTTTTGTAGAGTGTGTTTACCGTCACAATAATGGCCTCTTAAGATCAGTTTCTTAATTGCTTTTGGATTGATTATGTTGACAATAATAATGATGATTATAGCCTTAAAAATCCTCTGGAGATGAGAGTTCTTATAATAAATTATTGTGTTTTGACTGAGTTTCACTGGGTCATGCTCATCGGTAGCGACTGGGATGTAGTTAAATCCCGGGCAGAGTCATGGACTCCTATATGTGTTACAAACAAAAAGGAAGCTGGGTTGATATGTTTATGGGTAGGGGCGCAATTAAGCCGAAATGTGCATTTGTGTTTAGCTTCTTTAGAATTAGTCTTTCAAGTTTCAAGAACCGTTTGATATAAAGTTGTAATTTTTATTGGCCCAACTCGAAAGGTTTCGAAACTTATTTTTTGCTTAAATAGCTTTGTGTCTATCTTCCAAGTTGAACCGATTCCCACGATTTCAAAATAGCTGACATTTTTTTAAGCTCAAGTTTGCTAATATAAAAAAATATAAATGATATACAAATTTTAGACGATCAATATATTAAAATTAGTATATATTCAATATATATATTTTTTAAAATAATATTTTTACATTATATTTTATGTTCAAATTAATCATAAGTATTTTATGTGATTTATCTATGTACTCTTCAACGAGAAAAAAAATTCCTTTTTTTATCTCGTGAGATAAAAAAATGTTCTTATCTATTAGGTTAAGAACAATTATCTTTCTTATTAAAGAATACATGGATGGTCTATATAAAATAATTATATTTATTTTATATTTTATTGAACATAACTACATTTAATTTGTATATAAAATAAACAACTTAATAATATGTTTTATAAAAAATATATTGAACATATCTACTTTTATTAAAATTATTTATTTTTGAATTTTTATGTCATTTACAGTAACAAATGGACCCTTAGTTTTTAGTATAACAAGTACAAAAAATTCACGAGCAAAAGTATACAGTTGTATAAAAATTCTATAGGTTCAAATAAGTCATTCGATATTAAGTCAGCTACATTTAGTTGAGATTGTTTGACCAATTTTGAGCTTAGAGTTAAACCAACTCAAATATCTTATTGCTATTTTTTTTCATAATTTATCGGTCTATAAAATTCAACTTTGGCATTTATTGAATCAACAACTAACAAAACAACGAGTGAAATTTCAAGTGAAACTGAATCTAATTAATATATTTTCATTATATGTTATATAAAACATCGGTTTAATTACCCCGAAGCTTGGAATTCTCTAGCTTTTATGCTTAAAAACCCTATTAATTGGGACAAAACCGTTATATTCCATTGGTATAGTTATTATTTATTTATTTATTCACTATTTATAATAATTTAATCGATTGTAGACATTATTAAATTATTACATAAATGAAGAGAGATTAGTATTCTCTAGTATTAATATTTTTTAAATGGGTCCGTTTTATTTGTAAGGACTATAGTGTAAATAACGTAAAGTTTTTAAATATTCAACTCCATTAAAGGTATATTCAATATATATTATATATAACATAATGTTAAATAATGTCTAAATTAATATTGTTATTTCCAAATAAAATATAAAATAGTTGTGATTGCTTGTAAAAAAAGGGAATATTTTATATATACGAAAGTTACATGGGTCATGGCCGGTGGCCGTGGTAATTTTGATTAATTTCTTTACAAAAATACATGTATGTATCAATTTTTTAAATATTATATATATATATATACTATTTTAAAATTTTTATGTTAGATAAAAAGGTAGTTTTTTTAACCTTATTAATTTTTCAAGCTGATTTTTTACAGTTTTAAAGTCAGTGTTCCTTTAAAAAATTAATTTTTTTTCAGGCTTAAAAGAAGTTATTTTGACGATTTCCCCCCACTAATTTGATGATTATTAAACAATAAACTGTTGACTAATCTTACCAAGAAAATGAAACCGAATGGAACAAGTAATCCAAAAATAAATTAATAACGAGTAAATATAATGAAACAGGTTATGATTCCTAATAGCAATTCCCATTTCTGATGTTTTTTTTTTAAAAAAAGAAGAAATTAGGAAAAAAATTTCACATAATACTTTGACGTAACAGCCCTTATGACAACTCACAATAAACCTAAAACTAGAAGGGTAAATGAGGAAATATAATAGTTGAGCCTCTTCTCATTCCACTCCTCTCTTCCCCATTGCGTCATACCGCCGCCGCGGCCCGTCACCGGCGGCTCTTTCTCCGTCGCCGGCGACCACTCTTCCATCTCCGGCCACCGCCCGCCGACGCCGCCTTTTACGCTCTCGATGGTCCGATACTGGCACACGACCTCCATTAAATAGCTTGTGGTACTATTGTATTTCAATTTCAATGTTCATGTTCTTGGGAAAATTCTTAAATCTTTATCTGAAAAATTGAACTTTTTCGACACTTCGGGTCTTAGAGTTTTGTTTTATAGTGTTTTGTTTGTGGTTCTTGGTGTCTGGTGCATCTTAATATGACGCGATTGGATATTATTTTTTCAGGTTGGTTCGATTTTTCGTTCCCGGCAATGGCAGATGCTTTGGATTCCAATGAGGGGTATAGTTTTGTGACCAGCTTATAATCAAAATACTTAGTTGATTATTGGTTTTAGAACAGTTAAAAGTTTGTTGCAAATGCTTAGTTTGGTGATTATTTGAACTTGGCGATGTTTTGAAGGTACAAACCTCCACCAAATTTTGTTGAGGATAAAAGGGACCCTCTTGTTGGAATCACTTTGAATGACTCAACCGAGCTTTGGCTTATTCAATGGCAGCCTAATCAGGTTAATGAGCTGTGTAGTTGCTTGTAATTAAGTTTTTCTCGCAAAGTGTTCTACACCCTATCTGTAGTCATGTCATTGAACTGAGGGGTGTGTTTTGTGACTGCAGTTACAGCCGGATGATTTCCAAGGGAAAGAGCTTACTCTGAAGCTGAATCGCAATGGGAAGCTGGGAAGCTTTGACAGTTCATCTGGTATGATTGAGTTAACTGACTGGAATATTTTAATCAGGAATTGATTAGAAGACTCGTAATCGATTTTTTGCACTGATGTGTAATCAGAATGCGAATGCTACTGAAACTTTAGTGTTTCAGAAGGAAAAATTTCAAATAATTTTAGAAGTAAATTTTAAAGTGGCAAAATCTTTATATTTTCATTTTTTGTTTAGCTAGTCTTGGATGCTAGAATCTGTGCATTTTAGAAGTAAATTTTAAAGTGGCAAAGTCTTTTTATTTTCATTTTTTGTTTAGCTAGTCTTGAATGCTAGAATCTGTGCATTTTTTCAACCTCATGATTTAAAGTTGTAGTTGTTTTAGCAGTTCTTTTATTTTTATCATAACTCCTCCAAATAATTCTTTATAGAAATTATGCTATACATACATATTGACTTTGTGACTTGAGCCTGACTGAAATGGCTTTTGGTCCAGGGAAGTCATATGAATTTGTCAGTTTTTCGGCTCAGGAGCCAGATGCTAACGTGATTGTAGCATCAGCGTCAGAGTCAAAAGTTGGTAGGTATTGGTGGTATTTATCTTTCTTGTAATTTATTCTCTTTGCAAGGAATCATAATTATGTATCACACTTTCCTATAGCACTAAAAGCTTTTTTACCTAATTTTTTTACTCTTATGATCAAGATGAAGCTGCAAAAAAGTGACTAATTATTTAAACTTATCTATGCTTGCAATGTTATTTAAATTGTGTTAAAAACATGAAAGCATAGAGTTGTTCGGGTGGGTTTTTTTTTTTTTGAGAAACTGCAAATAAATGTTCTATTTCTTTGATAAGAAGTTTTGTCACTTTTTATCTGAAAAAAAAAATGCAACTTACCATAATTTGAATAAACACATCTTCCACTCCCTTGTCACTTTGAAATAAGTGAGTACAAAGCTTCTATCTAAATTTGGCTTTGTTTGATTTTAGCTTGCTCAATCTTGATTTGAAAGTGGACCCTACCTCTTATTCAACGATCTTGGGTTAGAGCATATATTATTTCAATGTATTGTCTATCTGTGTAGGATACATAGATATTGGACTTAAAAGCCTCACTTACTCAAGAATATTTAGTCAGTCTTTTTTAAAATTTTAAGCTTACATAACCTTGTCGTCTCGAGTTTTTTTACAGCAAAGAAAATGTGTTTTTATAAAATGAGAAAATAGTCATCGGTCAATCATTTACATTGTATATATGTGTTTCAGATTATAACTATCTGTTTATGCCTTTCAGTTGGAAAGATATCACGCCGTGTTTCCTTAGTCCATTATCCAGAGCCAAGTGAGTTGGAAAAATTGGCAAGTGTTGGTCTTGCAACTTCTGTTGGTAAGGATCAATGCTGAGATGCCTTTTTTCTGATGCCTTTTTTCTTCTGTGACACTGCATTGCATTTGGATTATGTTTTCTGGTTCTGTTGAAGTACTTATCTTTGCTCTGGCCTAGGGTGATCAAATGGCCAGTAATTATATTTACTCTATTTTTATGTTAAAAAATTAATGATTTCATGATGGAGTTGTATTTTTTAAATTTCTGTTCTAGGTTCTAATTGTGTGATTCCTATTTACATTGAAGGGTCTTCTAGGAAAAGCCGTTCTTATGGTTTGATGTCTGCTTCAAAGAGTGGTAGAACAAAAAGTTCAGGCGCTATTATGAGTGAAATTTTAAATGATTTGGGTACGCCGGGCAGCAGTAAGCAAAGGGATTTCGGAATTGTCACTGGAACTTCATTTGAAAGTGGAGCATTGGGAATGCATTCTGGTGGTTGGCAATCGTCCTCCAGAGATCAGAGCACTCGAGATTCTGGTTGGAGTTCTCTGTCTTCTCGTGGGAAACCCTCTGGGCATTCTGGTAGATCAAAATTAAAGAAGATTAAAATTGAACAGTAGTCAGTAGTTAGGATACATAGTTTGCAGACGATAGTTTCTCTGTGGAGCTGAAGCTTTCTGTCACAACTTTTGCATGGGAGATGGAATGGTCTCTGATTGGAACTGGGTTTCCACCTAGATTAATGATCACAGATCTGCTTCAACATAAACTGGGCTGCAAAAACTGCAATAATTTGATGAGCTTGATGGAAGCTATTGTGTTTGCTTATACCTGGCACTTATTATTTTAGATTTTACGAACTTGAATTAATATGCAATGTACTCTAGATTGTGACTGTATCTGAGTTGAACGATTTACTGCAAGCAACATTCAGTTAAGAAGATTTACGTAGCACTTGAACATCAAATTGTTGTATGACGATCTATTTTACTTCTTTACAAAGGCAATGTCGTAAAGGATGTAAAGACACTACTCATACCGCTTTTGGTCGCTCCTTGAATAAGTGCATTGTTTCTTGCTTCATTTCCCATTCAAACTACGAATGATACCTTTCCCTCTAACTCACCCCACCTCCCACGGTACCCCGTACATCATCAAACATTCCTCTTGCCATCCTTCCTCTGCGTTTTCCATCTGCTGTGGCCATGAAAAATGCTGGCAATGTCTCCGCCCGGCAACACCACAAGCATCGCCTGCATCCACCAGTCCCTCGCCAGACCAGCAAATTGACGTGGTTTGCCGGCATCTTCTGTGCCATCTTCTGGATCCTTGTCATTCTTGGTGGCCTTGCAGTCCTCATCATATACCTTGTTTTCCGGCCAAAGAACCCGTATTTCGACATCGCCAGCGCTACCCTCAATGCCGCCTACCTCGACATGGGAACACTGCTGAATGCTGACCTAACCGTATTGGCCAACTTCACCAATCCAAACAAGAAGATTGGCCTGGCCTTCAACTATGTGGAGATTGATCTTTTCTATATGAAAACTCTGGTTGCCACCAGGGCAGTGGAGGCCTTCTACCAGGGGAGCAGGGAGTCGACTTTGGCCGACATTCAGCTGGTGTCCAGCCAAGTACCTCTCCCTTCCGGTGATGCCCAGCGGCTCAGGAGGCAGTTAGAGACCAGCAGTGTCATGTTTGAGGTGAAGGGCTTCTTTAGAACAAGGACTGATTATGGGAATCTCTTCCACTTCTCCTACTGGATGCACGCAGACTGTACAATTATGCTCAGAGGTTCACCTGGTGGCGTCTTGGCAGGCAAGAGATGCAAAACAAAACGTTGAACATGCATGATATAGGGAAGCTATATTGGCTACATTATCATCCTTTATTTATGTTTGATAATTTTTTCTCCTTGGGATAAAGTGATTTTGGATCAAATTACAGTACTGACAGTTATTCAGAGATTTATAAGGTTTTTCTTTGGCTGTAATTACCAGAATCAAGACTTTATACTCCGTATTAAATTCTCACACATAAGTAGAGAAATTATATTCATTTACCAGAGCAATGTTGTATTAGTTTTTGGAATCTGTCATAATACAACTTTTTAAAAAGGAAAATTCATAAGAAGTTCAGAAAAACAGGGACGGTTATTAGACATTGACAACCTCTGACCATAGCAATATGGTCTCATTTGAATAAGAAAAATGTGGCACCAAAATTCACTGATCAACCTCAGTATCAATGCCTGGCTTAAATCTGCTGAATATCCGCTAACAGCACTGTATCCCTAATTTTTTCAAAAGATAAATTTCGCTAAGCACAAGCTAATATTGACTAACAATATACAGAATATTGTTGGATGAGTTAGCTCTTGGCACCTTAAGCTGGATGGCAAGTGTGTGATGGAGAAAGCACACAAGGGCTTGCAATGTAAAATATGAGAAGCTGATCCAGTCTCAATGGGACCTTAGTTCTTGAATATAATGGCCGACTTGTTGAGCTCCGAAGAACAATCCATCAGCTAAGATAATAAGTCCAATCTGTTCCACACACTTAGAAGATTAGCTTCATTCAAACACAAGATTCTGGCAGTTATGCAGTTTATATCAATTGGATTCGTACCAAACGGCCTGTGAAGACTAATCTTTACCCAATTCCTTCTTTGGAAGCTGCAAACCTTTGCTGATCGTCCAACTTTTATCCATTACAAAAAATGTGATATGAATTTCCAAACAAGTTGAAGGAAATTTACAACCATTTGTTTCAATAAAAGGTTCATATAATAAAATATGATAAAATATCAGAAAATAAAATAATCTAATCTTAACTCACTCGAATGACGTGCTTTAAGTCTAACAATTCATTAATAAAAAAAAACATACTATTATATATTTGGATAACTCATTATATAATTAGGCATATATGACTTTCATGACTCATAACACATGGCCGGCCGACCTCAGCTTAATAGGGGTATTTTTAAACTTAATTGACTTAAAATAATGATCAAACTGACAAGTTCCGATTATAAAATCCCAACTCATGGGTTTTAAACTACAAATGTTCGAAGATTCAAGAATTGCACTTTAATATCCATGAATACCCACAAGTCGACTCATGGGTACACTTTGCCATTGACCGTGATGTTGAAACCATGTGGTTGTTTCTGTGGAATCTAGTGACCTTTACAAAGCGGCACTTGAGCTATTCCGCAGTAAATTTCTCACGCAATGTTGTGAACTTAGGGTGGTTGGTTCGGTGTGCTTGAGGTCTCTCAGAACGGTTTCTCTTTCTCAAGTCAAGTTCTGGCATTGTGCATTTGAAAAATTTTCTTCCGGGTGTCATGTCCTTGAAGAAGTGTATCTCACTGAATGTAGTACAGGTTCTAATCTGTGCGTTTGTATTACAAATCCGAGTGTGCAAATCCTGGAAGTCAGAGATTGCCTTGGTAATCTTGGTTTTGGCGCTGGTGACATGTTCAAGCTTTATGCACCGAGCATATTGTATTTGAAGCTGGAAGGAATTCTGAGGACCAAATACATTTTGAGAAATGTTTCATCTCTGGTTGAAGCAAAAATTGATGTTAAAATGCATAGTATGCCTGATGTGCTCTCCTTGAAGGAACTTTTTGCCAGTCTCACCTAGGAGAAGATACAATTATGCAGTTAGTGCATTCAGATTCTATCATTGAGAAGATTAAGTGGCGAGCCAATTTCTACACTTAATGTAACATGCCTCAATTTGAGTCTGCCATTGCTAAAGTGTGAGATGTTGGGACTCTCTCAGTTACTTCGAATTTCTCCTAAAGGTGAGTCTCTTACTATTAATTTTGGTTTTTGGGATGGAGGAGTTAATCAGGAAGCATAATTGTGGTCTTTCACGATGGATAAACATGTGTCTGATTTCATCATATTTGATTTTTGGGATACCGAATGGTTTGAAGCAGATGTTAATGGAGAGAGCAGCGGAGAAGGTGACGCATGGATGTTAATGGATGTATGTTTCTCTGGAAAATTACATAAACTGAAGACAATTTAACTTAAAAACTTGTATGGATTGGGTTTGTTCGGGGAATCAAGTCCAGAAACTCTAAAGAGACATCTAAGGCCATATGTAGGCGGCAGTTTCAATTGATAAAATTGTTGCTGAAGCACTTGCCGATTTTGGAGGAAATGAACATTCGCTTCCCTGAGTATCTTATTCCGCCTTTCCCCTAATTCTTAACACATGAATTGCAAGAGCTGGTGACTGAGATGAGAACCAGGGTCACTGAAAGCATGCAGTTATTTCCTAGAGCCTCCGCAGAAGCCAAACTATGTTTCTCGTAGATATTGAGTTATCCATTTATCCCTTTTTTTTTAAAAAAAAATCCTTCACATTTGCAAGTCGAAAATAACACAAGAAGAATGTTTGTGTAGAGGTAGCATATTAATCAAAAAATGAATTTTGACTATACTCACATGGTTAAAGCCTGTTGGATCGTTTCTATTTTTTGAGTAATACATGCCATTATGCAATGAGTATTGAGTCTCCTTGGGAGGGCTATATGTGCAGTGCGTCCCACAATTTTGGAACCCACTTAGACGGATACAAGACCTCACAAATATTAGATGAATATAATTTCATGCACCTGTATTATGTTTAGCACATCTTCATCTTTCCATTATTCATTATTCAAAGGCTGATAATTTTTTAGTCGAGATTCAATCTATATTTGAAAATTGCTAAAAAATATTTTTCGTCATTCCAATTTTTATATAATCTATAGTACACTGGAGGAGCTTTGGTCAGATTAGCTATTTTTTGTTTATATTATGAGTTAGTATGATTCTTTTGAGCTCTGCACTTCTGTGTGATATATTTGCATGGATCACGGTTCACTAGTCAATACCTTCCTGCCCACAAAGGGTCACCTACAGTAATGTAATTTGCATCCTTTTGCTCACTTTGTTCTCTTTTTACCTGGTTATGAAGGGCCGAAGGCCATATTTATTTTATAAAAACAGTGT
The DNA here is from genome assembly GCA_032619315.1 of Piper longum. Lineage (NCBI taxonomy): Eukaryota > Viridiplantae > Streptophyta > Magnoliopsida > Piperales > Piperaceae > Piper > Piper longum. The sequence goes on from JAVDBV010000232.1 coordinate 27,381, forward strand.
TTGATGCTTTTTTTCCCCAAGCGGGGCTTGAAGTTACTTCAACCCGAAATACACCATACGCCCAAGAACAAAAAAATAAACTTAAATATACAGTAAAATGCAAACTGCCCGCATTCTAAAAAAAGACCAAGTTCTCATTTCTTGTGTGGCAAAAAAAAAAAAACCGTCGGAGTGGTCTTAGTTTCTAAAAACATGAACAGTGGTAGAATTAAAAAAAATAATCTTGGGTTGCAAACAACTACGCGGTGGTTGAATTAATATAAAATTAAATTTAAGATTGCCACATTTGATTCGAATGATCATGAAAAAGAATATAAATATGTGCTTAGTATAATAATATAATTTGCCAAAAAAACTTCAGCATGCTTGACAATGCTAGACTCCTGACATACTTGTGATACACAGCATCACTCGAATCTGACTACTAATGCATGGGCCGGTTATGTGGGTTGTATCAATTCCTATAATTTTTTTTATTTTTATTAGAGTAAAAAAGATAATAAAAAAATATGATAGAAAGTAGGAAACTCAATCAGTTAGAAAATTAAAAAAATTATTATAATCTATTTTCTTCATTCAATTATAATTTTATCATATTATTTGATAAATTTTATCAATAAAATTAGATTTTATCTCTAATAAAAGTAATACATAACGTGACATCTTACCTAATATTATCTTATCAATAAAAGAAGAATTAAAAATCACGCATCGATAAAAAGGTAGAAGATTGAACCAGTTAAAATAAAAAAAAAATTATTATACTCTATTTTATTATTTAATTAGGGTTTTTATCTTTAAAATAGAAATGTATCTCTCAATTATTTGACTATTATAATCCATCTCTTTATTTACTAATATATTATTTATACAATTAGAATTTACGTCTAACATAAGTTGTACATAATATGACATATTGTCTAATCTACTTTTCTATTCTTATTAATAAAAAGAGAACTTAATACTAGCATATGATTGAAAATAAAATATTTAATTAATTAAAATATAATAAAAATTTTAAAAATAAATCAAAATATTTTAATGTATCTTCTCATTGAATTAGGAATTAACTTTAAAGTCAGAGTTAATCAAAATTTATATTTAATATATTATTGTATTATCTAATATATTATTATATTACAGTGGCTTTTTTAATTTATCATTTGCTAAGAATTTATTTATAAAATTAAATTTTACACTGGTTTTTTAATTTATTATATATTACAGTAGGATAAATTTTTCGATGTTATCGTAAAGCAGTATTTTCTCTTCGCACGTGCTATAAAACTAGAGTTTACATTGGCCTCTTTAATTTACGGGATAATTTTTTTCGCTCTTATTGAGTATCAACATTTTTTCTTCGCACGTAGTTAATTTTGACCTTACATGTATATTTTATTAAAGATTAAGTTATATATGTTTACCAAATTTAAGCCTTTGTGGCCATCCATCTACCGAAGGTAAAGACCACCTAATAAACTCAATGCTTCTTAATATTACCCATAAATTGATGATGAATTTGTAGGCTTTATACTTTACTCCCTCCTCCTTGGTGTATTTTAAAATTATTTGATAGTATATAAATTTTTAATTTAGAATGTACATGAAAATCAGAAGAGATAGGGAAGAAGTATGGAGTGGGGAGTAGATTAAAAGGTTAAAACTTATAGAGAACCACTTAAATATTCTAAATAATATTAGGGACTTCAGATAAAACAGTAACCTTAAAATAATAGATATTATTAACCGCAAGTTATTATCTTCTTCGATGTTCTTTTTGTTCGTCAAGTTATATATGTAATTCCACCAAGAGTCCTCTACGACATCCAACCTTAGTTTAATAAAATAAGTTTACCATAATTTAAGCTCACCTTTTATTACATGAATATCTCTTGTTGATTATGCTTACCTATTTATACAATATACATATCATATTCATCCTATATTATTTTTTTCACACCCTCAACACCGGCGTTCCTTTTACTCTACGATTTTCATCTTCGTGAGTAGCCAACAAGAACTTCTTTACCAATATAACCTTTTTAAGCTTTTTGATTTCTAATACCATACCTTTTTAATTATATAGAACGTAGGTTAAGTTTTCTTGGAAATATTGAAAACAAATCAAGTTTGTGTAACTTTTACGAGTGTTTATGATCAAGAAGTGAGTCTTTATTTATAAAATAATTTATTTTTTAAATTTTTTCAAGCCAAACAATAATCGTAGATAAATACTTCAGTTTCTTTTTTAGAATGCTTATTTACTTCTTTATATTTTATATATATATATATATATATATATGTGTGTGTGTGTGTGTGTATATATATATATATATACACACACACAC
>JAVDBV010000233.1:0-20385 GCA_032619315.1 Piper longum
GTGTACCCGAGTCTGTTGCCCATGTTCGGATTCACCTGATCATGTTCGAGTCCGCCGGTCCAGCCCAGGTCCGTCCAGCCAACCCAACCCATTTCTAACCGGGTTGGTTCAAATAATTCAATTTGGTTTGGTTTAACTTGATTCAGTCTGGTTCAGCTCGTATTCACCCATTTCTCGACCATTTTTGTTAATTCAAGAAATTTTTCATTAGTTAAGATGTACATTCATATTGGTTAGCATGTTTGGATATTATGAGTATTTTTCCTTATTTATTAATTATTTTATTTATTCTATATTTATTCATGATTATTAATTTGTTATTATTTATATATTTGTTGACTATGAGGAATGATTATGTAACTAATTATTGTAATTGATAATGTATTTATTCATATGTATTATTTTTGTTCATGTGTATCTATTTTAATTAATTAATTGATTGATGATTAATATTTTCTTACTCGTGTTATTATTACATATATATACTTGTATATTCGTATATTAAATATTTGAAATAATGTCTTCATGAACTATTTATATTATTTATGTATTTATTGTTATTTATAATTAATAATGATATATTTACTTATTCATACTAACCGTATTTATGTTAATTAAATTGTATTTATTTATTTATTTATCTTTTTGTATGTTCGCTTGTATATTATTATTTGTTTGTATTTAATTTTTCATTCTTGCATTGTATAAATATGATATTATTATTTTTCATGATTAATGAATATTGACAAATTATTATTTATTTATTAAATTATTATTTTATTATTTAATTAATTATATACTTACTAGCACGGATATATATATGATATTTACTCGTGTTTAGTCGAGTATTTATATACTATGATTATATTGTTATTTTATTATTAGAGTATTATTTATATTCATTTATTTATTATTTATCTAATTATGTATGAGTGTATTCATTGATTATTTATAAATTAATTAATTATTATTATCATGTTTTGATTTATTTGCCACTTGTTTATTTTTAGGTTGTTAGCATTGTTTTATTTATTTTTAGATGTATTGATGACACGAGCACACACCACAAGCATGCATCATATAGGGGCATTAGTATTTTATTTAGTAATGGGTTTCGATTTAGGTTATGCAGGTTGAACTCATCAACTTAAGACGCAGGGCTCCATTCATGTAAATTAGTTTTCTGTCTCATTCTTGGTATATTGGTCAACCTTCCAGGTCCGTATAATTATTTGAAATGTTGTATTTTTCTTTTTTGGTAGCCCTCGTTAGCCTGAACCCATATTTGACCACCATGTACTGAGTGCAATTGAGGTCAAGGAATTGATTCAGTCTAACATGGGGCTGCACCTTTAAAATTATTGGAAAGATGAAACACCTGCCCCCAAGCCGAAAGGGGTGACATGGCATAATGGTGCAAGACGACTCATTATGCACTGTGATATCGAGAGGATGAGTCAATGACAAATATCTGTAATTAGAGGCCGTGGGCTACGTAGCGTGTGTGTGCATACATGGGATGGTAGCCGGATGGGGTGGCCAACCCTGCCGGCATAATAAGAGCTCGACATAGGTTCATAATCATTAAAAGACTTGTGAAACATTAATGGGGAATATATTGACTTGTTTCATGTAATTATACGGCTTAGTGGTTTTATCATTAACGTGGAATTACGTCCGTAGGTGAAAAACTTCAAACTAATGCTTAAGAGTGTGGTAGACAATTATCTTACCAAATTAGATTTGGTGAATGGATAATAAATTGAACTTCTTTTTTACTCTTTTGAGTTATGAGTGTGGCTACGATGTCCAAGACTGTAAGACATTTGCTCAAATAATTAATTTATTTTATGTTTTGATGCATGCTATCATAATATGATTTATTTTCATGATTAATATATTTCTAGATTTATTTGTTGTATTATAATTCAAGTTCTTGCATGTTATGTTTAAACATCATTTATATTTTTTAGTAATACCAGGTCCGGTTATAGCGGGTCATTACATATATTATTATAAAAGAGTTGAGAATATGAAATAAAAAATAGTATTGTCAAACAGATAAAAATTATATATGAAAAATTCTACAAGAGGTAGTTTTTTTTTTAATATTTTAATTAATAATATTTTTAATAGAAAAAAATAATATTGTTATTCCCAACGAATTTTCATTAATGTTATAAGTGTACATAAATAAATAAATATAACATAGATATAGTTGTTCTATAAATGTGGTGTAGTACTTATTTTCAATACTACTTAATTAAAAAAGTTTTACTTGAATATAATTTTTAATCTATGCCTAAACCTATTGTCGATTTTATTTATTATTTATTATTTTTATAAAAAATGAGATGCACACCTAGAACAGGCAAAATAATTTCTGTCATCTTTAAAATTACCAAATACCCTTATTATTCTAATTCTTTAATTATTTTAAATTATAAATATATATTTTTTAACTGATTTAATAATTAAAATATAAGGTGTACGATTTGGAGTATAGAGGGTGGGCATACCTGTCACAGGGTCACAGTCTCCAACAAGTACGACTAGGAAATGAAAGAGTCGTAGTCGTGCGTGGCCGACGTCGTAGAAAGTTCTCCAAGTCGTTCACCCCGCCCTCGCCGGAACCCTAGCGCCCAATGCCGCCGCCGCACGGCCGCCGCTTCTTCATCGACCTCAACTCCCTACCCGTAGACGACGAGAACGAATGGAACGATCCCGCCTCCCCTGCGCCGTACCCCCCGCTGCAGTGTCCGGAGATCGATGTCGCGGGCGACGGGGACGACGGCGAGGGCGAGGAGGACCCCGAGGAGGATCCGGATGAGATGGAGCTGTTCGAAGGCGACGGGGACGGGGAGGTCGTGCGCGAGGCGGAGTCGTCGAGATCGGAGTCTGGGACGACGGAGCGTGGGAGGATGAGGGGGAAGCAGAGCGACTACGAGGTGTTTGTTGGTGGGTTGGGTAGGGACGCCGTGGAGAAGGACTTGAAGCGGGCGTTCCGGACGGTCGGGGAGGTGGTGGAGGTGCGGCTGGTGAGGAAGTCGGTCCCGCGGTGGAGCAAAAGCTTCGCCTTTGTTCGGTTCGCTACCGCCGAGCAGGCCAGCTCCGCGCTGCGGTTGAAGGTCATCGAGGTTTGTCGGTTTTGTGTGTGGACTGTTGCTGCATTGTTGGTCTTTTGAAAAGCTATATATCTGTTACATCATCAAAAATTTTGTACTACGGAATGTGGTATTATGCTCTCCCATTTATGCCTGTTTCTTTGTGAAGAGATTTGCTTGTTAAGAAATTGCCAAAATAAATCGTTTAGAGTTACATTTGTGGTTTTCTTTTTTTGCATATAATGTTGCTAGAAAAAGATGCTTTAGTGAGGTTTCGGTGCGAGTGTATTGGATGTGTATGATTGAAACTCATGTTACTATTTTGTTGGTTTGTGTTTCATGGTTGTAGGATTTTTCTTATGTTGGCTTTCCCTGTTTTTCTCATGGCTGTATTTGTTGAATTTGGTCTTGAGTTGTAAAAATTGGCAGATAAGGGGTAAATTGTGTGGCGTGACAAGACGGATGGATAGGGAAACTCTGTTCGTGCGCAACATATGCACATATTGGACTAAGGATGTGGTGTGTTAGATGCTTATGTACTTGCTATTTTTGTTAACATTTTTGTAGTCTCACTTTTGGCTACTCGATTTTTTTTAAAAAAATCCTTACCTGATACTATCGATTTATTGTTTTTTTTAAAACACTTATTTGGTATGCATATGCCCTTGCAGCTTGTTGAAAAACTGAAAGCTCATGACTTGCACAACCTCGAAGAAGTTCATCTGCTGGAGGATGGACACTGTAAAGGAAGAAATAGAGGCTATGCATTTTTTGATTTTAGCACTCACATGGATGCTGTAGATGCCTATAACAAATTGCAAAGGAAAGATGTATATTTGGGAGTCAATGCAAGAGTACAAGTGACATTTGCAACGACGTCTCCAGCTGGGAAGAGTATGGAAAAGGTTGTTTGACATTTCATCAATCTTTCCACGCATGTTTGATGTCTATGTTCTACAGTTTTGGATCTTGACGAAAATGCCTGTATTGTGTGTAGCTTTTGTAACATGCAAATATTTTTATGTCCAACTTCAGGTGAAGTCAGTTTTCTTGGACTGTTTACCAGTAACATGGGATGAAGCCCGAGTTTTTGAACTCTTTAAAAAATATGGAGATATTGAAAATGTTAGGCTTGCTTGCAATATGCCTAATGCAAAGCGTCCAGATTTTGGATTTATTACATTTAGCACACGAGATGCAGCTTTGGCTTGTATTGATGATGTCAATAAAGTGGGTGTTGTTGACAGAAGTAAGAAGGTATATCTATGCTCATGCCAATTTTTTTCTCGTGCATCCTTATTTTTGTGCTTACCAGCTGTGATATAGGTGTCCGTGAAGGCAACTTTGCAAAGACCATTCCAAAAACGGTTTCCAAATCAAATTTCTGATGGCTGGAAAGCCCAACATGCTCGTGAAAGTGAGGATAGAATGGAGATACGACAACATAGGTGTGGGGGGTGCTATTATGATAATTCAAGAAGGAAATATTACTCGGTTGGTAAGAGCTATGAAAGTAGAGATTATACTCATAGCACCAGTGCAAGCAGAAGAGTTAGGTTTAGATCCTTCTCACCTACTGATGGAGAGTATACTCGGGAAAATGCCTATAGTGACGTACCTGGTAAGCTAATGAAATTGATGATTTTTTTTAATTGGAGTGTTAGCAATTTTGGACAAACATGTTTTGTCAATTTTTTATAACTTGATCTTTTTTCATGTACAAAATAAAGCAATTTTGTGTATTTATTTTTTAAAATTTAATAATTACTGAAGTCTGTCCATTCAAAAAATATGTTTGTTGTAGGTACCAGATATAGAGAGACATATTATGAAGACTCTTATTATGAAAGGCTTGAAACAAGATATGGAAGTGATCATGTGCCTTCTTATGAATTGAGGGCTGCAGGTGATTATCCTTCTGGAATAGAGCTGAACCGACAACTTGTGGTGGTGAGATCTGATTATATTTCAAACTTGAGTTTTTTTCTTCTTTTTTTTTTCTGATCTTTGGTTAAAGGTTACTGATGACAAATGCCTGTTGTTATCCAGGATAGCAAATTTCGTCATAAGGACACTGTACAAGTATCTAGGTCTAGGATGGATTCATTTGATGAACTCGACTCTGATGCTGAATATACAAGGTGGCGTTTCTTAATTCTTCTTCATCATTGTCATCATCATCATCTAATGCCCTTTTCCTTGTATGTTCTTACTGACAGTAGGAATTTTGTAGCATCCATTGATTGAATTCACATTTGAATTGAAGAAATGAAGTTTGTACCAGAACAAATTGACAAGTGTTCATATTGAATGACTCAACCCCTTAAAACGGGGATAATTGGATGAAGTCACCATCATACACCTTCACCAGTTGATAGGATAGTAATCATGTGATGCTTGTTTGAGAAATTTGGTGTAATCTATCATTGTTAGCTGGTAATAAAAAATACAATTTCTGTCTACATTCTTGTGGTTTATAGGGGATGGATGTTAGGATTGATTAGTGGGAAGGCAAATTTCAATGAGTTACTGTTAAATTTGCTAGTGAAAATATTTGGCTGTACTCAGTAAATGTGATATCAGTGAGTTTCCATGAAATGTCAGAAATTTGTTGAATGATAAATTTGATAGAATTTTTTCCCATCATTTTGTACACACAAATAGATGTTAATTTAATAACTAAATATTATCATGAATCTTGTACAATTTTTGTTCTTCATACTAGTCCTCTTATAATCTCTGATCTAGCTCAACTTGAGGTTTCTTTTTCTCTATATGTCCTTAGCATCGCTCATTTCCAGATGAGTGTTCCAGTTGGACCATGTCAAATTTGGTTAGTATATCTGATGTATAAATCCCAAAAGTTGATTTTAAGCCAAAAGTTTATTTTGTGAAAGGGGTTGAGATGAATCTTTATCTTAGCATGGTTTTGATGAGCGTCAAATATGTGTATGTATCACCTTGATGGCTTGTTTGAGTTCTTTACAGTGGTCATGGTGGCAGTAGACACACAAGCACTCAATATAGGAAGCGTTCCAGAAGAGGCGATTTGCGATCATTTCACAATTGAATATGAAGTAAGTATTTACATCCCAGAATCCTGTCTTTTGTGTAATCCGTTCTCCTTTTCAGGTCTAGTTCTACATCATGTCATAGTTGTCTTTGGTTAGGTTGACATGAGAATAAGATAATTTCAGGTTCTACCTGCACTGTGTGGTTCTCAACTCAAGTCATGATTATTTTCCTTGTATATTTTCCTAAAAACTGCTTGCTTTAAGCTTGGTTTGACTTTTTCAGCCACATTCTTATAACATGTTTAAGTCAACATAACCTGTGTTTTCTGTCGTCCATTTTTTGGTTTAGTATATATCTTTAGTTCTTGTACAAAAGGTAAGCGAATACCTTGAATGTGGCTATAGGTGAGAAATATTATGAGGACAAACTTTTCATTGCCCTGGAAAATGTAGATCCAATCTTTTGCATATTTGCCCGTGTGCTTACCCCATTGGTTTGGGAAGCCCTCTATTTGTTAGAGGTCTATGGTTCAATTTTAGTTTAAGCTCTCTCTCAACTCTCTTCCTTGGTGTTGTTGGGGAGTACTAACGAAAGCAATACTGTGTGTCACTAAAAAGTTGCATGTTTATTTTTTGGTGAGGCATATTATGGTATGTCGTTTTTCTCTACACAATAACATGTAACTACATACTTGCAGGAGCCAAAGGTTGGAGTATGCTTTTTGACGAGGAAAGTTCGGAGAGCTGAAGCATCGTTTTGCCCACTAACTTACAACCAAATTCATTTAATTTAGTTAATCTAATAGGTAAATATTGTCACTAAAATTTATGATTAAACGTCTAGCAATGTGCTTAGTTTTTTAGGTTTTGCATATAAGGGTAAGAACCTTTTAGATTTAATATAGTTTGCCTAATGGTCTGTCTACCTTACCAAGATCTATAGGCCTGGATCAATGATTTTGGAGCCGAGTTCTGTACATGTTGTAGATAGTAATACGTTTTTTATCAAATTTGGTGGGCAATTTCATGTCCATTTCTTGTAGCATGCCAACAAAAAAGAAAAAAGAAAAAGATAGAAAACCACCCTCAATTTTAGTCAGGCCAGAATATTAAAGCATTCTACCTTAATAATGCTGCAAAATACTTCATCTTTTTCTCCTTGCAATCTTGTAATATATGTGTTGCTGCAATAACACTCGTGTCTACGGGTGGGGTTGGGTGGGATATAGTTATATCTATATTATGTCTAAATTTGAAAATCCAATTTTATATTTAAACCCTAATCCTATTGGAATATGAAGATTGTATCTATTTTATTTATTATATTTGTTAAATTTATATTTAATTTGTATTTGACCCTATTTAATAAAGTAATATAAATAATATAAATTTTAATATTAAATAGAGAAAATAAATAAATATTTGAAAACATTTTAAAATCTAAGTTTATAGAATATCGTCGATTAAGGTTAGATACGGGTTAGATTACCTAAATTTGTATCAGGTTTAAATATATATAAATTTTTATATATGTATTTGAGAAGTTCTAACCTGAATTTGATTAAAAAATATTCAGCGAGAAAAATTTTTAACCATGCCTTTGGCTTAAATTTATGTCTTTGATTTTGAGCAACTAGATAATCTACTTATAAGAGGGGGGAAATCCTTTGATTATAATAATGAAATCATTTATTGACATAATGGCGTGACTAAGGGTTGTCAAGAGTTTAGTTATGTTTCCATTTGAACAATGGAGGGTTTAAGATTAGAAACTTCACCAAAATCATAATCGGCTGAAAACACTGAATCCTGAAAAAAATATTTATGCTTTCTTTGAATTATAATTAGTTGTTTTACATGTTTGATATGTTATATATGCCTAGAAATTAACTCTAATTTTGAGAATTCGATTTCGTAAACCAAACAATTTTAGTCCAGTTTTGTGTCGAGCAAAATTTGTTTTTCAGTCCGATTTCAAATTTCAACGATCAAGATATAATTTTGAAATTTCAATAAAATTAATTTAAAATCGATCTGACTCGATGTTCCACCCTAAAAAATAAAATACAATGAATTTGAGTGACCATCAATTTATAGCACAAATAGCGGCTTAGAGGAAATAATCCGATTCCGCGCCAACAATTTTTTTCATATTTCTTTGTAAACAAAAAAAATTATTCGATCCATTTCTTTCTTTCTTTCTTTTTTTTTAAAAAAAAAGCGGGAACATAATCAACCATACAATTTTCGCGGCTACGGTTTGTCGACGGCAAGAGGGGGACCCGCCCATATGTCGACCTCCTTTTTCTTCGTCAAACATTGTCAGGATTGGAAGTGTTGTTGGATCTCGTCGATCTTGCATGGGTCATGGACTCCCTCCCACTCGACCTCTCCCTCAAGATCTTCCACCTCTTGGACCAACCCAACCTCGCCACTTCTCTTCAAGGTCCGTCCTCTGCCTTCCATTTTTTCTCCTCCCATCTTGGTGGGTTTTACTCATTTGAATTGAACTGTGGGTTGATGTTATTATATGTGGAGTTTTGTTCGTTTTGGGTTTTTTTTTTTTTTTGAATTGGACTGTGGATTGCTGCTATTACGGACTTTTGTTCTTTTCGTTTTTGTGATTATATATGATGCGATTTATTGTAATAAGGGACATGGGCGGAGGCAATTGACGAGGAACAATAATTGATGATTGTAAGTGTTGAAATGGTGCGCACCTGAGAGAGACAGAGCAAGAATCCACGCCCCAGTTTCAAATTATTTGGCATCCTGTGTAATTTATCAGAGAAGTGTAGAGTTTGTTTTTCTTTTTTCTTTTTTTGCGTTTTTTTTCTAATAATAAATTCATGGATGCTATGGCATTTCGATTGTAAGGTCTGATCTTGATGGAATGTTGAGGTCAATTTGCCTGGAGATGTAAAATTAAGCATTTAGTTTCATTGAACTAATTTAGTTTATTTCGTCAATAGATTATGACTTGATTTGGTATTCTATTAGCTTTTAAAAGAGAGGTTCTTTTCCTCATTCAAGGTATTTTTACTTGTCCTCGGCAGATTTAGTTCTCAGGTAAAATGTCATGGAGATTAAAATAACTGGTTCTTGTTTCTGCAGACTGGAACTCAGTTCACTGTAGATACTGATCTATAATTGATCGTCCAGAAGAAATTTATCCTGAAACCATAAATGCCATTTTTTTTCTATATTTCAGATATTTCTTTTTAAAAGTGTTCTTACATTTTTGTTTAACTAGCTATTGGTTATTAGTTTGCAGGAAGTGGAAAGATCTAGCTTCCAACAATTTGATTTGGAACAACTTGTTTAAGGAAAGATGGGGTCAAAGCCTAGCTTCTTTTTATGCTCCTCTCCATTCTAAAACCTGGAAGGACGTATACGAGGTCCAAGATCGATGTGACCGAGTAGGCCTGTAAGTTCAAAGCTCCATTAGCCAAGTATTATACATAAATGTGTGTGGCTTTGTGCGCGTGTGTTTTTTTTTTCTAACAGTAATAGTATGCGTCTTAGATATATATGGAGTGTTACATACATCTACATGTCCATGAAAATGTTTCAGAGCCTTATTCCAATCTTTCCCTCCTGATGATTTTTCCTTTTGATAGTAGTCTTGTTTCAACGTGTCGGGTATCATTTTTATAATGATCTGTTGGTACCAAAATTTAAGCAAGTTTTCAATCTACATTGTCCATAGAGACTTGGAAATTCCAACTTTTAACCATTCTCTGATGTGCATCTGTTGTATTTCAGAGGGCTGAAGATCATTCGAGAAGGATGCGATTACTACCTTGTTCATCAAGGTGAAATCCAACGCTACTTAGGTTCAACAAATAGCAAAAGGAAAAGAGTTTTAGCTCAGAAGGTGGAACATGGTTCAGAGACTTTGGATAAGATTCTTTTCTTCATTGGAGACTTGGAGACGGCCATGGGAGCTGTCAAACGTGCAAAGATGTAGATGATGTGCTATTGAATCCTGTATGTAGGTATTCTGTATGTAATTTTTTTTTTCTGTAAAAATTAGATGATATCTTTATGTTGTATTCATTGTGTGGAAATTCATCTTTTTATGTAAATTGTAAAGAACAATTTGTGATTTTATTACTTGAAAATTTGAGATTCGCTCACTTTCTCATCTGTGAACATGGATCAGCTTCTCAGGCTCTTTTGCCGTAGCACATAGTTGCTGATGCTTTGTAGAGATCAGGAACTTATTATAATTCTCGAGCAAGCAATAGCCACTGTTTTTTATGATAATACATGCAGCACCGTTAAGGGTAACATGAGAAGTTCACAAACCACCTAATTGGCAAATGTAAAATAGCCAGAATTGTGTCACCTTGTCATAGTTCTTAAACTGTTACAAAATGATGTTGAATGGAACACTGTAAAATTTGGTGTTGTAGTAAACATAACAATAATTCTTCAAATTGGAGTTCAAAGATCAGTTCAACTTATGCGAGCAGCAACGCCAGTACAGGAAGAAGGCTGATGGACTTGTTGAATTACAAATTTAGTCCATCAATCAAAATGGAACCGACCACATCTGGGAAAACCATCCTATTCTAATCTTGCTTCTGAATACCATAAATCAAAATTTGAGAGCTATCCTTGCCATTGCCAGAGCTCCTTCGTAACTCTGATTTCCCCCAATAAAGCCACTCATGCGAACAAAAACACAGCCCGGAATCCCAGAAACTTGTGAAAGTTCATCATCCCTGAGTCCTCTCCAAAGTAACGGAAGTGCTTTTCTACTCTCAAATTTATCAGGAGACACAGCCACTGCTTGTACTCGCCAGTGTTTGCTCCTGTCATCCTACAACAGACAATGCAAATACACACTCGAATTACACTGCATGATATAGTAAAGATAGAATCATTGAACAAAGGGCAGCGGAATTTAGATTGATGTATTTAGCTCATCACATGCCCAATAAAGTTCTAAACACCATTCAGACAAAAAAAAATAGTTGTTATCAAGCAAGATAATCATTCTTGCACAGCGCGAAGAACTAACTTTCCCATAAAGAAAAGCCAAACAAATGCCATCCGGAGTCGAAAGTAAAGACCTTTAAATAGTTTCTTTAAATGTACAGCCATAATATTTGATTACACAAATTTGACGAAAGATGAGGATAAAACAGAACACACCTGATATAGGGCATATTTAATTGGTGGATCTATTTTCATCTCTGGTTCCAGCTCAAACAGATGTAGTTTCCACTGCATTCAGAAAAGTGCAACAAAGAAAACAACCATTTATCCGGACAAAACGAAAAAAGTAAATTTGCAAAAAGAGTTACAACCTATAAATTCGCAAATAAAATTAGACGGCCTAGTTCTAGCACTATCTCAGCACCAAGTTCCCAAAGCTAAAATTATTAGTAACAGACCGACAATTTGACACCAACTAAAGGGAACCAAGTACCAGTTGGCACAAAACAGCAGTGAGCTAGAGTAACAAATTAATAAACTTCTGCAATAACATGGCAACAAATGAAGTGAAAGAACAAGAGACAAAATGGACCAGTAAATCGAAAGCAAGATACATCATCATAGTAAGGTACCTGGTTGTGAAGCTGGTTTGTCGAATATCTCCGATTATCGCTTCCTCATCTCATCTTCACATTCTCGTGTAGATTCTTCAACTTCTCTTCGAATCCATTGAACTTGTACTAGAGGAACTTCTTTTTTTTGGAGAATCTTCACTCTGCGATCCACAATCCGAACGGCATCTTCTCGATACGTTAGGTCTAGTTGCAGCTCTATTTCTTTAAAACTGACAATGAGAATTGCTTGAATGGTATTTCTTCAACATTGACACATAGAAGACATTGTGCACAAATGATAGGTGAGGTAGTAATGCTAGCCTCTACACCACTGGTCTAATGCGCTCGATCACATCAAACGGTCCAATGTATCGCGGACTAAATTTCCCTCGCGTCCCAAATCTCATGTTATCCTTAGTCAGAGCGACTTTCAAGAGAACGTGATCTCCTAACATGAATGAACCTCACCTTTGCACTGATTAGCATAATTTTTCTGCCTATCTTGAGCTGACCTCATCCTCTTCCTGATCCTCATTACCACTTCCTGGGTTTGTTGGATCATCTCTCGCCCAACTAACATTGGAGCGCTGCCCTGTACCCAACACACGGGGGATTGACATGGTTTGCTGCCTCAAATGGTGTCATTCTTATTATAGCCTGATAGCTGTTGTTGTAGGAGAACTCCACTAGTGGTTGGTGCTCTTCCCAACTTCCTCCGAAATCCAAAATGCATGCTCGAAGAAAATCTTATAGGATCTGTGTGGTTCTCTCAGTCTACCCATTTGTCTAAGGGTGAAAGGTCGTACTGAATCTTTATTAAATGCCCATAGCCACCTGAAAAGCTTTCCAAAATCGAGATGTGAACCTTCAATCCCTCTCTGATATGATCTCCCATGGTACTCCATGTAGCCTGACTATCTGGTTTATGTAAAATGAGCCCAAAGTGGTCAATAAGTAATCCATCATGATTTGTATGAAGTGCGCACTCTTTGTGAATCGATCTACTATACTGTGTCCTTCTGTCGGCGGGTCCCAGGTAAACTGACTACAAAGTCGTACGCTATGCTCTCCCATTTCCATTCTAGGGTTTCCAATGGTTGTAGCATTCCACTTGGGCATACGTGCTCAACTATCTCTTGCTGGCACACCAAACATCTAGCAACTGTGTCGTATACCTCTCTCTTCACTCTTGGCCACCATTATGTTCGTCGAACATCGTAGTAGATCTTCACTCCACCTAGATGCACTGAGCATTTCGAAGTGTGAGCTTTGTGAAGAATGATACTTCGAAGTCTGAGACACTCTCGAACATTTCGCACAAAGGGTTGACCTCTCAGTCTGACTAACCCATCTCCATCCCTGGTCAATTCCGGATGTTTTCCCTGTTCCAACCATTGCTTCAACTGTTGGTCTACTTCCTATGCAATCCTGACCTTCTCAAGTATACTCGGTTGCATGATCAATCGCACCATCATTCCAACCAACTGTCTCTAGCCCATAGTTTACTGAGTCAGTGGCACTACTGCTAATCCTGCAGAGTACGAAACTCCTGGCTTCCTGCTCAACGTATCTGCTACCACATTCGCTTTGCCCTCGTGGTATGCTATATCAATCTCGTAATCTGCCAACATCTCCACCCATCTTCTCTGTCCACTGTTCAAATCCTTCTATCACAACTGTCATATCCTTGAGTGCCTCTGCCCCAGTGGCTGCATATATTCTCATTGTTGCTATTGTGCCAGGGCAGGAGATGTTGGTGGTGGTACAACCTAATTTTGAGCTAGCGGTGCCTGTTATCTATTCCTCTGTTGTTTAGCTTGCCCTATAGCCATGAACCCTCTCTGGTTCTGTCCCCTCTATTGTTGTCTCAATGGCTATTGGTCTCCACCTCTTTGGCCTTGACCTTGGCCATGTTGCCCTCTTTGCTATGGTTGCTGCTAGGGAGCTGGGAGTGTAAGTCTCTGTTGAGGCATTGGAAGTGTCTCCTGTTGGGCCTGGCCAGTTGGACAAGTTGTAGCTTTATGCCCTGGATAACCATAACTATAACACACCCTAGTGCCTACTCTGCAATCTTCAGCTCGATGTCTTGGCTGGCCGCAACTATAGCAAACATTCATGCGTACTTTGTATTCACCTCATGATGGCATCGACAATTGTGACAGATGGGTGCTCTGTAGCCTTGAACTTGGCCATCCATAGCCCTCATGGCAACTGATGTGTCTGTTTGACGTCTTTGTTGTGCTCCTTGCTCTAGCTGGTATGACCTTAGATATTGCTGCCTATAGTCAAAATCCCGACGATGTCTAGCCACTATAATTCGCTCTACCTCGCGTGCAGCTCTCACAACATCATTGAAGGTAGCAAACTTTCTATCCAAATAGGCCATCATGATCTCATGATGGAGGCCTTCATAAAAACGCTATATTCTTTTTCCTTCAATGGGAACCAAATCCAGTACGAATCTCTCTAGAACTCTAAATCTAGTCTCGTATTGCACCACAATTCATGGGTCTTTGCCTCAATGTCTAGAATTCCTGCTCCTTCCTCTTCCTGACATCTGGTGGAAAATACTTTTCATTGGATTTTGCTCTAAATTCCTCCCAAGTGATGTCCTAAGGTTGACGATGAGCAAATATGGAATTCTGCCTTGAATCCCATCATATTCTTGCTTCGTCTTGGAATGACCCTGTAATGATGGCCGATGATTTCCACACAAATGCCTCTTATGCATCCAATTTCCTAAAGAAAGGTCGTCCACCATTCACAAACCTTTCATACTGCCACAACTCTAGATTTCATGCATCCACTGATATGTTCAATCCTTCTCTTAGCTCATACTGTGAAATCTATGGCATTGTACCTACTAGTACACCGTCACGTCTTACAGCTCAACTTCCACCTATAGTCTGCCCGCTACCTGCTACTGCAGGTCCACTAACATCTAGTCTCATTCTCGCCTAAACTGGGGCCAAACAGAGGAACCGTTGTTGGAGTAGCCCTCTGTTGCACTGGTAGAGGAGGCGGCGGCAGCAGAGGGCCCATGGGAACTACTGGCTCTCATCATGCCTCTTCATCCACTGCTAGTTTTTTCTCAACTCTAGCCACCTAAAGAGCTATCTGCCTAAGCTCTCTCCTGAATTCCTCTTGGTTTTGCTGCATCTGTATTTGAACTTCAGCTAACCTGGCAATCGCTGCACCCCTCTCTTGTAGACTGCTTTTGCTACGGTGATTGTCACGACGACTGTCTCGGTGACAACCCTCGCTGCGTCAGTTAACTAAAACTAGCACATTGGCCTCTTCTGGTGACACAGTGATCTTTTGTCGACTAGAAGTTGTGTCACTGTGACTATGGTCGGGATCTCTTGTCTGGGCAATGGAGGGGATGGGGCCCTGATCTGCATCCTACGAGTCTGGTTCACCATCCTGCGGGTATTCCTTACCCTGATCTAATCACCCTGTTACACCGTTGCTTGGTAAGAAAATCTGCAAACAAAAAATATTAAGATAGAAAAATACCTATCAGTACAGCTCGGAGCAGCTTTCGCACAATGCAACCTGCAATGCATCTGCCATCTTAATCAACCAAGAGTTAGCTCTGATACCACATCTGTAACACCTCATTTCAGTTCACTCGTGAACCAACATGAAAATGTCAATGGCAACCGAACTGTTCGCTAATCTACTTGATTCGGTTAAGTTAACCTGGATCTACCTTCGGTGTCTCAAGATGGTGATGTACCATGCAAAGTATAGATGAAATACTTGAATTCGAACATTGTCCTACATGTATGTTATAATATACAAATACGTACCCACACAAACCAAATAAACAGAAAATTCAAAAAAAATTATTTTTTTAAAAAAATGAGAGAATCTCCCTTAAAAGTGTAATAAGAATCACCATGTTTAACAATAAATAGTATATATTTATAATGATAAAAATTGAAATACAGTCTAAACATAATATGTTTATCACATTCTAGTTATCCTCACTCCGTTACTTACCTTGTAAATTTTCCACTTTTAATTTTCATTCGCATGCAAAATACTTATAATAAATTCACAGAATAGCATATCAATTTCATCTATACAATTCAATACTCATTATCATCATTACATACACTTGGCAAGTACATGTGTGTGTGATTTCAGTGCTACTCATCCGCAGTCCCACTAGTGCTTATTCCTCACAGTTCTCACCTACATATGTAGTAAAAAGATGTCAATAACGAATGTTATCGGTCTAGAAATAACTAGTAACAAATTGATATAGGAGAGTTGACCCTCTTGT
Organism: Piper longum; assembly: GCA_032619315.1. Lineage (NCBI taxonomy): Eukaryota > Viridiplantae > Streptophyta > Magnoliopsida > Piperales > Piperaceae > Piper > Piper longum. The sequence goes on from JAVDBV010000233.1 coordinate 15,971, forward strand.
TTAATAAAAACTTCTTAATTCTCCCTCAAGAACTCTCATAAGGGTAATAATAGGAGCCGTTGACCTCGCACGACAACGTCCCCTTTCCATCTCATTCGTTTTCCTTGCCATTTAAACTATCACTTTGCACAGAAAAAGTCATTCACTTTCCTCTCAGCCCTCTACATCCTCCGTATTACTCCTAGCCTTAAATATAAAGGCCGAATACTCTCAGGATGCGCCTTCAATACCCTTTGAAACTATAAGTCTAAACATGTGTTGCATAGCAGTACCCGTAAATCTAAAAGAAAATTAAAAAAATCAAGGAAAAAACAAAGCTCACAGTGGGGAAGGTATTGCTGGTGTAGGAAATCAACATGTAGGTCTTTCCCACCGCACCATCGCCGACCGTCACGCACTTGATGAACCTCTGAGTTTGATAAACTCAAAGGTGGAGATATTAGGATCATTCAGGAATGGAATGGACTCTCTCCAATTTTAGAGCCCGCTTTGACAAACACATGCCTTATTTCAAAATGTGACCATCGATTTCCCCCGTCTCACATCTCACTGAAAACACGAAAACTATAATATATATATATATATATATATATATAATCTTGGTTAAGGATTTTAATATAATAAACCCGAAAGCATCGTGAACTGGATCTAACTTTCGAAAACATACCCGACGGGTCATGCGCATGTTCGAGAAAATGGGGAAAGACTACGGCTTTGCACGGGATCAGGCCAAGACGAGGGTGGTCGTCGCTGCACTCAGCGAGAACTGGTGTACCAAGCATGCCAAGAGGTTCATCCAGGAGCTGGTGCACGAGTTCTTCCACATCAAATCGATATGCAACACTCTTATCCAAGGATGGAGTGAAGAGGGCAAGCTCGACAAGGCGAAGCGACTGATTTTGGAGATGAATCGAGGTTGGTTTGAGCTCGGAGATTCTTCTTACAATGCGATTCTAGATTGTGTGTGCAAACTGTGCCAGAAAAAGGATCCATTTCGACTCCAATCCAAGGCCAAAGTGTGCTTCTTGAGATGGACATGAAAGGTGTTCCTCATGATCTAGGTACCTTCAACATCTTGATCTCCAATCTTTGCAAAATTCGCAAAACCAGCGATGCGTTAAACCTATTTTATAGAATGCATGAATTGTTGGGCCCAATAGTAATGTCAGAGTGAACCTGATAGGTTTTAGTATTGTTTCGATTTACCTCATGGTATATCGGCTAGCTTGAATTAGAATTTTCCGAAACTTTAATATAATATGTAGGCTTAGCATATGGTGAGGGAAAATGATCAATATGGTAACTACCCAAATTAGAATCTCTTAATATTTTATTATAACATATGGACTCAATATGTGGCAAGAGAGATGATTCGATAGTATGATATATGAAGGGAAAAATTATTAGGTTTATTCTATATTATATTTGGAGATGACCGTAATTTGTATATAAGCTACTGAATAAATATTATTTTTTTTACTAATTTTTAGATTGAAAGACATGTAAAACTTGGTGTAAGTATTTTTTGGGCCTGTTAAACCTAACATGAATGGGTTGCCATCCAGATTCCACCGCTTACCTGCTGCTTATAAAGAGTCTTTACCAGGCTGGTAGGAGTGGAGAAGGGGATGAGATGATTGACAAGATGAAGTCTGATGGCTTCGGTGGTGTGCTCAACAGGCAGGCGTACTATGGTTTTTTAACGTGTTGTGTGGGATTGAGCGGGTGGAGCATGCCGGGATGGTGTTTGCGAGGATGAAGAAGAATGGATGCAAGCCTGGGGTTAAGACTTACCAGCCGCTGATTGAGAAGCTGGGCTCCCATGGTGATGGGGATAGAGCTACTGCTATTTTCCGGCAGGCCGAGAAGAAGAAGATACCCGTGGAGGCCAAGGTGTATAGGGTTCATCCATGTTCTGTGAAAAAATCTAAGAAGCAGTTGAAGAGGGAGGCTACGCTCAAGAGGGAGACATTGCCGGAAAAGATGGCGATGAAGAGGAGGCGGCTCAGGAAACTGAGGTTGAGTTTTGTGAAGAAGCCGAAGAAGGGAGGGATGAGAGCCTATTGATTGGAAGGTCTTTGTGCCGGGTATTTTCCATTTTTGTTGGCTTTTTACTTTGTTGGCATTTCTTATCTCAAACTTTTAATGGGAAGGTGTTTTCTTCATTGTGTTAATGCTTTTGAGATCATATTTCATCGTTGTCTACACCTTCATCTTCTCAGGTGGGCTAAGATTTGCTGAACGGGGTTCTTTGTAACGTTTCTAATGTAACTCCCAAATAAGGGAAAATAAGATAAAAAGATTGAAAATCGTACGTATGATACGTGTTTCTGTACAATCATTAGTCAGTCGTATGTGTCACTTTTTCGTTGTCAAGTTGGTAACCGGGAATTCGGGTTACTTCTGATTTATACCCTGAAAGCATATGATGAAACTCTAAGGGGGGGGAGTCTTTCTTTTTGCTCCAAGTTGGTTTGTTGTTGTGGGCTTGTGGTACCTGTCCATGGACTAAGATTGAAATCTTGTTGATAGACTGTGGAGGACGCATTTAGGATTTTTGAGCCTCCTTTTATGTTTGGCTTGCTAGAAACCAGTGGTTAACGTTTTGTTGAGACTTGGGGTGTTAGGACTACAGGAGCCCTAGCGATGGTGAAAGGAATTGTCAACTGCATGTTATCGTGAGTTTCTTCAGAGAGGGAGAAGGGTGTAAATCAAAACAAAGAAAACTATTGGAGCTAAACCAGAGTAATGAAGATATGTTATGACACTCTAGGTTTCGAATTGAAAGCTCAGCGCAGCTTGATTATTTAACTTCTGCCAAGCCTTGTGTACAGTAAAATTTCCTGTTTGAGTGAAAAGTTTACATTTGTCCTAAACATTCAAATTTTACATTCTTGTTTTGGGTCGGCATGAAATATTACATACTATTTTTATCTGAGTTCAATCTGAACTTCAAGTCGAGCTGCTGCTGAGTTTAACATGTTTGATACCGAATGAAATAAATTAAACGAAATTAGGCAAATCCATGTCATTGAACCACCTTTTACGCCGGTGGTTCGTCCCCATCTCCTTAAAAGCAGGAATCTAGTAAAACGTCAACTTTACAGCAAATCTACAAATGGGTCACCATCTTCTGATGATGTGTACAACGGCGACCATGTCTTTTCGAGCTGTCTAATCCTGCTAAACTCTTAAATGGCCTGTTACTGATCTTCAATATCTTTTCCTCTGATCTCTTTCCGGCTGTCTTGTTCTCAGATCTCCGAGTCGACATCTCACACGCCTTCACTGAAAATAGCTAATGTTTCAACGATAAACGTGAACGAACTAGCATCTTGTGCTTCACATTTGATTTGGTCTCAATTATTGTTTAGGATGATTCAAGTGGCATATAAACAACTCAGGATTGTATCAGCCAGACCTAGAATACGGTCTCCCCCTTTCTGCGATGGCTACGCCAAAATAATAACATAAAGAATTAGGAACAAGAACAGAATCTTTTTCATCTACCTTTTCTTCTACTTCTGGTAGGAGGTGGGATTCATATCAACGAGTGGGTCTGTCTTTGTTACAGAAAAAAAAATGTGGGTCTTATTTTTTACCTCAATAGATCATGGATTATCTTATATTATTATTATAGAACACTTTGAAGGTATGCTATAAAGGAGGTCGTATACAATGTAGCATCCATCAACAACCGGCACTAATGCACCTGTTAAATATGGGAGAGCTACGCAATTAATCAAATTATATCTTTCGCTCTCGGTGGCCGCGGAGTTCGTTCAGAATGCAACAGAAATTAAAATTTGAAGCCAACGCCCCAACAGCTATTGCTTTGCGGAGTTCGTCCATGTTAGTGGTTGAAGCGTTCGTAGTAAAAACTAGAAATGATGCAATATTAATGTTTAAGCATTCATGGAGGTTGGATTGAGATACTAATTGACGTTGTTGAGCCCCAACCGCTGCAAAATAATTTCTCCGTACTTGGTTGGTCGGTCTGGAATTAATTACAAAGGAGATTTCAAGTGGCTGGAATTCATTGTCGAAAAATATATAATTATGTTCGATCTTGAAATAAGGTGCTTTGTTTAAGACTATATTAAATGATAAATTTGAATAAAATGTGGTTCCAGATTGGTTATATCTTGGAGGTGGGAACACTTCCCATTATTTTTTTTTAATGTAGAAGAAAGCCTTTGTGACTTGAACACGAATTAATATTCAGCCAAAATGTCAAAACAAATAAGCATATTACAGATTTTACTTCCATTTGCAATTGGAAAGGTTTTTAGCTACTCCATTATCACGTTATTATGTCAAGGACAGAAGAAATACTCCACAGATTTTTAAACAAATCATCCACTTGTAGAAAATGGACCAAAAACTATATATATATATATATATAGTTTTTGGTC
>JAVDBV010000234.1:0-21573 GCA_032619315.1 Piper longum
ATTATATATAATCTTATGAGCTCCAAAATAACATGCATTATTATTCCACAATAACAATATCGTCTATTAATTAATGTTAATATAAGATTAAATCAATTTTCGTTATATTTATCGTAACTAAATTTATCTATATTCACATAAATCAACATAACTAAATGACATAGATCAAATGTGTATGTATAGCATAAAAATTACATGTAATTTGATTTGAACATACTTATTTTCAATTGGTCCAACCTTATAAGATCACCAAAAAATATGCCAAAAACAAAGTGAACATTAAACCAAATACAAACTTCTACTAAAGTAACATATCATTGAATCGAATGATACAACACCTATATGAACAACATGCCTATGAAAGACTTTGGGTGATAAATATTTAGTAAGCGGATATCTAACTGTGGAGTTTGTCCCGCTTTATAGAGACTGTACCACTCGGAACTCTTTTTTTCATAACAAGGAACTTAATCTATATGAGCTCCTGTTGTTATTTGAATATGATACTAGAAACTGATTGTCATAAAATAACTTAAGTGGTTTTTCAATATTATCAATAATGTGCAGCCATGTGACAAAATTCCACATTCATATTCCCTAGTTAGATGCCTCATAACAAGTTATAAATTTAGTTGTCATGATGGAAGAAGCTGTTTGCTTAGCACTTTTCTAAGAAATAACTCCTTCGGCAAGCAGGTAGATATAGCCAAAAATGGATCTACAATTATCTTAACATCCAACAAAATCGGAATTAGAATACCCAATGATCTCAAGTTGATCTGGCTTCTTATATGCAAGCATGTAATATTTTATTCTATGAAGATACCTTATAACTCTTTTAGCCGTTTTCTAATGATCCAAACCCGGATTACTTAAATATCTGTCCAACATCTTAACAATATACACAATATATATACGCGTACATACTTAAGCATACATAAAAACTACCGAATGCTGAAGCATAGGGAATCTTTTGCATTTCCTTAAAATTAAGTTCGACAAAAGCGTACTTGTTTCAGCCTTATCATTTTTTTTAACAAAATGCTTTTCAATTTCTTTAAGAAACACTATGGCTATAATAATTTTCTCAGACACATCGCCCCTAAAGGTCTCTAATAGTACACACTTTATGATTATAAGACTAATACGATTTGAATGTTCCTACTTCTCAATGTTCCGTATTTCCTCAATGAAAAATTTTCTCGTAAGAGAAGCGGGTTGTTCAGCCCTTAATGCAAAGTTAAGATCCATGTAGCCAAGAATGATCATCATACTCTCTTTCTAATCATTAAAATTATCCTTAAGCATTGGAACTAAATTAATATTGGCAGAAATCATATAAGTAGATTAATTAACTGGATCTATTGAACAAAATAACAGGCCCATAATAAGATTAATAATTCTAAAAATGATTAATCCAATCAACAGATACCTAACACAATATTAATATTTAGCCTTTGGACAGGAATATTAATTTGTAAGTGATACTCTTAATACAATAATTAAATATTGATATTAAATCTTATGAAATAATAAGCCTTTTTTTGGCCAATTTATTATTCACATAAAAAATTGATAATTATCTCATATTTAAAATGAGTCTCACTACAGTAATTGAATATGGATAATAAATCGTGTCAAATAATAAACCTTCTTTTAGGCCAATTTATTATTCACATAGAAATTTAATAATTATCTCATATTTAAAATGAGTCTCAAAGCAGTAATCAAATATAGATAATAATCAAATATAGATAATAAATCCTTTCAAATAATAAACCTTCATTTGAGCCGATTTATTATTCATATGAAAACTTGATAATTATCCCATATTTATTATCACAAATAAATATATAATTCTGTCAAATATTAGTCTTTCTTTGGGCCAATTAATATTAATGAATTAAATACTCATAACTGTTATAGCTGCTAATTGAACGAGCTCATGTGTATTTGGCGTTCCGCTCGACTCGACTCGACTCGAAACTCTACATTTAAATGTTCGAGCTCAAACTTGACTCGAACTAAAATCTTACGAGTCGAGTTTGAGCAAGGCAATATTCAAATCAACTCGACTTGGTTATAACTCGAACTCGACTCGAAATCAACTTGGTTATAACTCGAACTCGACTTAATAAAATAATATAATAATATACATAATATCACTTGTCTGCTCAAAATAGATTTAAAATCATAAATAAATATTATTATTAACTACACACTAAATGATGGTGGAGGTGGTGACGCTTTGTTTTTATTTTTATTTTTTCTATTAAATTTGGGTCGTCCTTTTAATCAAACGGTCTAGATTAAAGTTTGACACATAAATATTATCTACCCCCGCTAAGATAATGTATATATATATACTAATAAGTTTAATTATGAATTGTTATATTTATTTATATACAATATAATAAGAACATAGTGTGATTGTTTAGATGGTAAGTCTTCAAATTGACAATCCACACTGGTTACATATTCTAAATGCGTTATTTTTGACTTTGCAATCGAGCTCACGAACGATATTTTGACTTTGTAATCAAGTCAGTTTCGAGCTTTATAATCGAGTTCACAAACGAGTTGTCAAACTTGAATACTTTAACTGTATTCAAGGTCAAGTCAAATTCGAACACTATAAAAAACACAAACGAGCTGTCAAATTAAACACTTTAACTGTATTCGAGCTCGAGTTGAACTCGAATACCATAAAAAATATTCGAATTGATTTCAAACATATATGTTGAAAACTCGTTTGATCTCAAACCGAGTTTAAGCACAAGTTGAGCTCGACTTACTTGCTTGTTTAGTAGGCCTACTAACCGTCTTAATATTAAAAATAAATTAATTTCCATAAAAAATGCTACTTTGGCAGTATATTGTAATCCTTGATATATTTTAAAATATTAATCATAATTTTGAACTAAAAAAGTTATAAAAATATCTTTATTTAGAAATTTCTAAAATTATAACATTTTGTAACTTTGATATTTTACCAAAAGAAGAGCTTAATTTGAAAATAAATATCCCATTTACAAATTTATTGTATTTTCCTTTAATCATGAATGCATAGATCTGAATGTAATATAGAATTGAATCTAATCTATAATTAAATACAAATAAAAACTAATTCTCAATGATCTAATATGAATTTGGCTCTTGATGCCACTGATAAAACTTTATAACTTTTTAATCATAAATTTAAAACCAAAATCCTTATTATTAGTTTTTCATATCAAATTATCAAGTAAATAAAATTAGATAATAAAAGCATACCTAAATCTATAAAGAAAATTGATTTTTACCACCATAGGTTTTGATTTTCTGAATTGAATAATAGTTTTCAAAGATTAAATTTTTCGGACAATAGGATATCGAAATAAAAATTACTTATGAATTAAAGGACCATAACTTTTTTATTTATAAAGTCTTAGTTTCAATTTCAATTTCACCCATTACAAATTTTTTTTTAAAAATAGTATCTACAAATTAAATTTCACACTATTATTTATAGTATTTACACATTAAATTTCACTTTTAATTTATGATCTATAATCCTTAATTTTAATAGATAAATTTAATTTTAGCTAATTTTACATAATAATATAGAATATAATTCTTAATTCATGTATATATTTATATTCAATATTCAATATTGTGATCTGGATTGACTGCCTTTTCAACAAATCAAATTCTTTTGAAGAGTTTTCTTCCTCTTATCCCAATCCCATTCCCTCCATTCTACCTCACCGTAAACCATATCAAATTCGTTTAACAGAGGAACACATGGCACCTATGTATTCATCATCTGATAATCAATCCTTTGTGCAGAGTACTGGATAGATAAGTCGTATGTATCTTGTGATAAACATTACTAGTGTAATCCATAGTATACAATTGCAAAGTATGCCCAGGAAGCCAAGCTATAGTTCCACGTTTTACATTCACTTATAGGATAGAGAAGCATACCTCTGTGACGTGTGGTTGAGCCATACCGCCGGAGAACACACCTCAATTGAACACTACCAGATCCACCTCAGCCACTAAAAGCGAGCATCAAATTAAGAGTTTAAATGTTTATTTGTGATTTTTGCTTCCTTTGGCTATGACAAAAAGAAAGAAAAATTCACAAAATTTATTTATAGTTAGAAATTTATGATAAAATTATAGTTCTCTATTAAATAAACATTTATTTTTTAAGAGTTTATCGTAACACATAGAGGTGATCGTTAAAAATTTAACAATAATAAATTTATCAAAAACAAATAAACAAAAAAGAAATTTTATTATAGAAAACTTTATATTTCATATTTATATTATAAATAATTATTTACAAAATATAACTAAAAAATTTATACATTTTATTTTGTTTGTTAATGTTAATTAAACGGACAAAAAATTGTTTATTCATAGTGTAATAAAATAAAATATTTATTGTTTTACATTTAATCAATTTTCTTAAAAGTGTTGGCCTTAAAAACTAGTTATCAATTTATTGAACAAAAAAAACTTCAAGCTCAACTAAGACAAATAAAAGACCATTTTCGTCTTTTCGCCTCCAACGATCCTTTTATCTTCCCTCCCTACGGAGTAGGCGATATTCTCCGGCAACCCGCAAACAATCAAAAGATGTCAACTTTCGACTCCTTCGCCGGCAACTTCCCCGGCGACGATCACTCGCCGGAGCTGGACTCCGCCGCCGGAAGCCATCCCTTCGACGACGACTACATCGGCTACGACGGCAGTTCATACTCCCCCGCCTTCCCCGCCGGCGACGCCGTCCCCGTCCACCGCGGCGACGGCTTCGACGGCATCCCTCCGTCGCCAGAGATGTACGGGTTCCATGCCTCGCCAGAGGAGGACCCCGTTTCCCCACCGCCGCCACTGTTCTCCTCGGCGAATGGCAGCGGGCATGGGCGGGTGGAGCTGGACGAGGGCGTGTTTAGCTCCGACGGGCCGGTGGAGGTGCAGCAGGGTGGGGAGGGGTACGCTTTGCGGGAGTGGCGACGGTGAGGATATGCAGAAAGATTGCTACTCTTTTTTTTGGGTTGGATCTGATTATATTATGGAGGGTTTTGGTTAAATTTCTTTGCTTTATGTTGGGATCTGTTGGTTTTATGATTGGATCTGTTGGAAATCTACCTGGGAATCATCTTCATTTGTTGGATGTTTCATTTCTTGCTTTAAATGGGTCAGTGGAATTATTATTTAACTGTTTTAAACGCTTAAAATTGTCAACCTAGCCCTAACTGTTTGATTGGTAGTATATGATATGATGGTTCTGAATGTTTACATTTGTTACCATAACTTGAACTCTGTCATTAATTTGGTTTGCGAATAGGTTGCGACTAGATGCTTGCTCAAACTTGTCATCATAATATTTTAATTCTTTCATTAATTTTTACTTTGTGTGTGTATTGTATCGTTGTTATAAATGTTTAACGTGTCACTGTAACTTTTATGTCTTCCAGTAAATTGGTTACTTTTATACAATTGGTTAAACGTTTAAACTTTACACCATAACAATATAAGAATATCAGCATTATGTAGATCTAGCCATCTACCCAAATCATATGGCTGTACTTTTTTTCATTTAGACAAAATTGCCCTCATTATCCAACCATCCTTATAATCCAATAATTCGTATTAATCTTGCCTTACATAGGAATATCAGCTGTTGGTGATACTAATTTTTTTCCATACTTTGATTTTGTCATAATTTTTTCTTAGTAGTAGTTTGCTTCTATATGATTCATTATTTGAATGTTTAAATTTGTCATTATATCTTAGTTTTTCCCATAAATTCTTTTGGATACTAGATTGCTGTTGTGTGATTGCTATAAATGTTTAAACTTGTTAAGTTAATTCTTTTAATGAATTGGGTTTGGAATAATAAGATTACTATTACTGAGCTATGTAAATGTTCAAACTTGTCACAACTTCAACTATAGATAAATTTGGCCCAGTTTTGCGGTGCCTTTGGTTGATTGTTTAAATTTTTAAATCTGTCACGATAACCTCACCTCATTTATTTATTTGTTTTTGAATTGGTTTCCTTTTATGTGATTGTTTTGAATGTAAAACTTGTTGCCGTAGCATTACTTTATCATAAATTTGCTTTGAGATTAGATTGATACAATATGGTTGTTATAATGTTTACACTTGTCTCCATAGATTTAATTCTCATTTGTGGCATTCAGATTGGGATTGCTGTTAGATGATTGTTTGAAATGTTTTAGCTTGTCGTTTTTCATCATACATTAAACATTGTTATATATTTGGTTCTGGATTAAATTGTTGTAGTATCTTTTATGAAGAACAAAAATTATTTATTTCATGTGTATGTGTGACATGATCTATCTTTATTCTTTGAGTGAGTTAGGCGGAAGTCAGATGTAGTTCTAACCAATGAGTCCATCCATATTTAAAGCATTCTAGTTGGAGAAAAGCAATTGTTGATTGCTGCAAATCAACTCAAAAATGGTTGTTTATGTCCAGAATTTTAAATGATTAATTAATGGTTGCTGACGTAAGTTGGAAGCTGCATTTATGATGATATAACAACAAACTATAAAAATAATTTAGGGCGTATCATATATAGACATGTCTTTAAGCATTGAATTGGTCTATATCTGAGTGAAATGGCTGTAGAGGATCCTATTCCAACTATTTTGCATGAGATTAATGATGATGATGATGACGATGAAAGTTCTGGTTGTGCTTGATGAAGCAGTATAATTCCGTTGCTAGCTGCTTGGAGCTATACTTTCTGTCTGTAAAATCACCTGATTGAATCTTCTGTTTAATTTATATGAGTTTTCTTTGGTTTTGCAAATAGTTATGTTGCTCTCTTTGGTCAAGTTTTAGTGGGGCTTGGTAGGAGTTTTTTCTTTCCAAGATAATCAAAATGAGTAATGCTTTTTCTTGCAGTCAAAATGCTATTTACCTGGAGGAAAAGGAGAAGAAGGAAAAGGAGATGAGAACTCAAATTATTGAGGAAGCTGAAGAATACAAAAAGGTCTTCTATGAGAAACGAAAAACAAAGTGTGAAACCAGTAAGGTTCAGAACAGGGAAAGAGAAAAGGTATTAATAACATAGATTGCTCTTCGTGGATGTAGGAGTCTGATTATATATACATCAATACTTGGTGAGTTGTGTTTGGGATTGCTTAATTGCTGGTTTTGCGATCTGTATGGGTGCAGCTGTATTTGGCCAACCAGAAGAAATTTCATGAGGAAGCTGACAAACAGTACTGGAAGGCAATTGCAGAGTTAATACCCCATGAAGTTCCAGCCATTGAAAAGAGAAGAGGAAAGAAAGAACAGGAAAAAAAGCCATCAGTTGTTGTGATTCAGGGACCAAAACCTGGCAAGCCAACTGATCTTTCCAGGATGCGGCAGTTACTAATAAAGCTAAAGCATACTCCTCCACCCCATATGAAACCACCACCGCCGCCTGCAGCTACCAAGGAAAAGGATGGTGCAGCTGCCAAAGACAAAGATGGTGCTGCTACCAAGGGTAAGGATGCTGCTGTCAAAGTTGGAGCTGCAAGTGGATCACCTGCAGCATCTAAAGGTGTTGTTCATACCAAATCAAGTGAAGAAACTGATCAGCCAGAAGTTCCAGTGGAGACTGGTTCTGCTGAATAGAATGCTCTTTTTTCATTTTTCTCACTGTTGTAGATTGTGTCACGTCCATTATTCTGATATTATTTGTGATAATAACATCCTTTTGGGGATCGTACTTAGGCAATTTTTCTTTTGTGGAGAGGTTTTCTCCTTCCAATTTATGGTATGTTCTGTTATATGAAATGCTACTGCTTTTCAAAACTTGCAGATTAGAACTTGCATTTCTTAGGATCCTTTGCAGACTGGATTTTATTTTACGTGGATTTTATAGATTTGCCCGTCGTTAATCATGCGATGGTTAAGGAACAGAAAAATTAGAATTTTCTTGGTTCATTTCATATTTTATGCGGCATTAATAATATAAAAATGTTTGAACGACGTTCATTTTTTTAACATTTTTCACCCTCGTGCTAGAGAAAAATGATTGGTCATCCACTTAAGGAGAGTCACTGACTACGTTGGTGAGGAATGTTGATCATCGACGTCTGAATAGCAGGGTACTTAATAATATTATGACTACTGCAAATAATGTTTGATAACTTTCTACACAATTCAGTTTAAATGATTAAAAGTTGAAACTATTTTTCATTTCTTTCGTCGGATCCAATAACTATTACAACAGACCAATTTTTCACATCTTATTTGAAGAGAATGTCGAAAGAATGAAGTCGTGGCCTTTATTTTTACAGGCTATAACAATTTTGGCATTTCTCTCAACAAGGACACTATACTGTGAACATGAACATAAAAACTGACAACTTGGTCAAAGAGCTGCATACTAAAAAGCCCACATTGTGTTCGAATTGAATGTGCTCAACATAGTAGCTTATGAACTGGTTGTGAACTCCATGTCATCTTCACAGAAGAAGGGAATATAATAGTTGGTCGCCTCTTGCTCTCTACCAAATGAGGAAAATCAACTGTAAAGTGGAGGCCACGGCTCTCACGCCTAGCAAGTGCACTGTTCACAACCAATTTGGCACAGCAGAACAGGTTTCTCATCTCACATGCCTCTAGGCTAACCATGGTTGGCTCCCATCCCCTCTGGAACAAGTGCTTCTCCCATTCTGCTTCTAACTCACCAAGTTTCCACTCAGCTGTCTTCATCCTACTAGTTGATCTCACAATGCCCACATATTCCCACATGATAGATTGCAGCTCTTTCCTAATCTCCCTTATCTTATAAACAATATCTGTCATTGCATCACCTGGAAGATATATCGGTAAGCTTGGTCGAGCCCATGTTTTGGAAACAGAAACATCCAGCTCTGATTGATACATGTGCTCAACTGAAGGCTTCACTGCTCTTTGTGCAAAAACTAATGCCTCAAGTAATGAGTTGCTTGCAAGTCTGTTTGCACCATGCAGACCAGTGCAGGCTACCTCACCTGCCACATAGAGACCGTTAATATTGGTCTCACCATGAAGTCCAGCACGCACCCCACCACACATGTAATGAGCAGCTGGTACAACAGGTATAGGCGAACGTGTTATATCTAAACCATACTGTAAGCACTCAGCAGCAATGTTGGGGAAGTGAGCTAAAATCTCTTGTTTTGGTTTATGGCTGATGTCAAGTAACACATACTTCTCATTTCTCCGTTTCAGTTGATCATCTATACTTCGTGCAACTACATCTCGAGGGGCAAGTTCAGCTCTCTCATCATATGATGGCATAAACCTTTGCATATCCAAATTGTATAGAATACCCCCCGCCCCCCTAACAGCCTCTGTGATCAAAAATGAATTTTCCCTAGGTTTCATTGATCTCAAAGGAAGACCTTCATCTGCCAAAGCAGTTGGGTGAAATTGCACAAACCTAGGAAAGACCAATTCAATTCAAAATTAAGACTAATAACGCCCTTAGTACCATAACAGAAGAAAGACGATTATAATCAATGGAAAAAAATAATTATATAGGCAACAATAGCATGTTAACTGAGGCCTCTATTCTCTAAGCATAGAAAATGTTTATAATTGAACGATGATCAAACATAGTATTGAAATTTTTTTTAGGAGCATTTACTTACTCCATATTTGAGATAATAGCACGAGCACGATGAGACATTGCTACTCCATCTCCAGTGGCTACCTGCCCTAAGAAAAGTTAAGGCATAAATATGTAATGCGATCCTTCTTCATAGATCATAGGGTAAAAGAACCATGCGTCTACAATCAAACATTATGCAAATAATGGAAGTTTTGAATTGCCAAATCAGGTAGATTTATGATACTCTCAACTAAATAATCTACTTTCTACATTAAAGCTTGGAAATCTATAATACAGGAATGCAAAAGGGATTTATGATTCATCAAGATCTAGGGTACAACAAGCAGTAAACGGGCAACGAAGCCAAACATTACCAGTGGATGATCTAGGATACAACAAGTATTAAAATAAATGGGCTACGGAACCAAACATTACCAGTGGATTAGTTGTTGTGGGATAAATATGTCCAGCTCCCCCAGAGGCAAGTAAAGTCACTTTTGATATGAACCGAACAATCTAAATATATCAGCCAATAAAGTAAAATCCACATTAGCAGAAAGGTGAAGCAAAAAAATATTGTCTACAAGCAAATCGTACAAGAAAAAAGATTATAAGAGAAGAATGAGAAAGTAATCTAACCTGCTGTGTCTTAGTATTGAGAGTGTCAACGCCATAACAGTACAATTCAGAGCATTCCTACAAAGAAAATAAAGGTAGCAAAGAACAATGAGCACAAATTTGTACTTGATGTTTCCAAGCATGATAACTGATCTAAAAATTGCAAATAAATGAGAATATAAGAACAACCTCAGATGTGAGCAGATCAATAGCAAAGTGATCTTGAAACATATATATGTTAGGATTGGCTTCAACAGTTTTCAGCAATGCTCTCTCAATTTCTTTTCCAGTCATATCTGCTGCATGAACAATTCTATGATGAGAATGCCCTCCTTCCCTTGCCAGGTGCAAGTTTCCATCTTCACCATGGTCAAAGGAGGCACCCATGGCCATAAGCTCTTTCACTCTCTGTGGGCCTTCGGTACAAACCACCTGTTTGAACAGCCTCATCATAAATGACAATATGAGATGAACAAACAGCACAACATTATGTTGAGTTGTTACCTACCCTAACAGTCTCCTCATCACACAAATAAGCCCCTGCTACAATTGTATCTTGCATGTGACTCTCTATTGAATCTGAAGGGCATAGAACAGCACTGACACCACCTTGAGCATAATTGGTGTTGCTTTCATGAGGCTCAGCCTTGGTAATTACTGCAACAGAACCATGTTTTGAAACTTCCAAAGCATACCGAAGGCCAGCAACTCCACTTCCAATAACAACAAAGTCAAAATACTTGGTAGCACTGTCCCTTAAGCAGGACACAGTGACATTTCTTGAATGACTATTTATTCTAAAATTGGTTTTATAGAAGTTACGCTGCTGAAACCTCAACAACAAGGACACTCCAGATGACCTGTAAGGAAAACATCGGGTTTAAGAGATAAGAGAAGATGTCCTATGCCAATAACGTTAGCTATAAATATGATAACTACTATTAATTTAGAAATACCTTGAAACTTTTGATGGTGCATGTCTCCTAAGAGAAGTTCCAAAATTGCATAAGGCTTTCCGGTTAACCTTCCCAACACCTGGCTTTCCTGTGTTGTGTAAAATAATATTTTCTGGTAGTAAATAAGTTGTCATTTTGACAACCTGCAGCATCATGAAACAGGAACGAAATGTAAGACAAAACATCTATCAGAATCATCATATGAATAACAACAAATCACTAAACAGGATAATAATAATAATAATAATGAGGCAAAAATTTATTGAAGTTAATGGGAGGAGCATGATCCAGAAGGATGCTAATCAAGTGAGAAAAATCAATTCTTGCTTGTCTCAACCTCAACCATTCCTAATTTGAGCTCAAGGCATGGCTCAAGCCCACTGTCTATGCTTTCCAGTGAACACTATTGCCGTAAAAATTCATTTTGGGAAATAAATCTAAAGAGATCTCACGAAAAACATCTTATAGATTGTGATATATATATATATATATGCATCGCACGAGATGATTATATTGACCTAACTTTTATTGAGAGTCATCGATGATGAAAAAAGCAGTCCAATAGAAATGTCAAAGAAGTATGGACATACTTTCTATGGTTGGCATATTTTTTGGTGGAGACACCCATAATGGATGGACTCACCAAATCAAATAAGAGATTAACTTTGACTTGGTATGAAGTTAATTAAATATTATCTCATGATATTTATCTTATTAGTTAGTTTATAATAATGATGGAAAAGCCTATAAATATAACATCTTTTCCCTAACGTCAATAAAAAAAAAAGAAGTTAGGGTGTTTCTAAGGATAGGGATGTAGGTCCCTAGTGATCAAGTTTTGACTTACGAGCATGGTGAGTCTTGTCTATCGATCCATTCTACTATAAGATAGCTTTTATCTTATTCATATTTTATCATATATGTTTAAATTTTTACATCTACAAAGAATACCAATCTTGAATTGAGCTGAGCCTAAGAAACCTAAGTTTGTACTAGCTTGATTCCAGCTCAAATTAATCCAACATCAAACCAAGTCGTCGATCATGAATTAAAATTCTACTCATAGATTCAACCGTTACAAAAATTTAATGAAAACAAATAAAAACAAAGCATTAACAAGACATCACCCAATCCTCTGCAAAGTTCTACCAACAACTATCCATCACCTGGCCAATCCCACAAACTACACGCTTAAAGCCATCTTAACGACAACCTAAGCACAAACCCAGATCCTAAACAATTTCCATCCACAATACAAATCAATTCCAATAATTCCAACGAGTTAAAATCATGGTACTACCAACCAATGGTCCTCGAAAGCAAGCCAAGCTTCAAACTTTACACCATTTACCATGCAAACAAGGCAAGCACATATCTGGGCAGCCGTAAAAGTGCATGCAAGGTATGGAGAGAGGTTCACCTGGTGCTGGGAAGATGGCCGGAGGAGGAGGAGGAGGAGGAGGACCGGGGATGCACGTAGCCTCTGTTTTTTTCGTTTTCTGTTTCTTTTCCTTCTCTTCCTCTTTTTCTAATAATTAATTAATTTATACTTTTTTTGTTATTATTTGTTGGCTAAGAATTTTTTTGCCTTTTTTTTTTTTGGCTTTTCAGGATCAGAACCGCCGTAGGTAGTGTAAGTTGCAAGAGGGCTTTGGAAGATAAGAAGAAGGGTCAATAAAGGCCGCCCCGTCAATTTCAACTCCTATGGGCTGCGTGCCTTTTTCGGCATTAAATCTTCAACCCTAATCAATATTTTGTCTGCTGGTATTCACGAAGAAGTTTCTATTAGATACCCATCAACGACGCGAACATTCAACAGGTCTAATGGAGTTAACTCTTTATTAATAACATCTCTTTGCTCATAAGAACAAATGAATATATTCACATGTTTGTGATTCTTACGTGGGTCCAGATCCAAAATTTCTTTTTGATTAATATATTTATACAGTTAGTAGATTTTTCTTTCCTTTTTACCTGGCGAGCTTTCAAGAGTTGTGGTTTACGGCTTGCATGAGTTATTGTGTCCAAATAACTTGGTTTTCATGCAGCCCCCCATTTACTGCCTTGAAAAATATGGCCTTGTATGACATGTCTCGCGCAATTTTCAGATGCATTGGCTACGGCAACTCTAGGTTGGCCGATTACATCAACAACTTACTGGTTAGATGTGGTTGGGAGTCCACCAAAATCTTCCGCCAATTAAATATCAAACATGTTTAAATGTCAATTTCATTTTTTAAAAATAACTAAATTTTCAAAATTATATCAGCATAGCCATTTTTAAAATGACCAAATCTCAATATTTTTCATTCAATGACTGTACTCATAAAAATCTTATCTTTACTAAGAACAAGATAATGGATAAAAGTTATAATTTTTACTAACTTCATATATAAAAATAAAAGATAAGTTAATAAATGATGAATATAATCTAAAATTATATTATTGATGAATTGAAATGCAAAAAGTAAAATTTTAAATTTTAAATAATCAAAATTATATATATATATAGGGTATTTAAAATTTGAATTTGAACTAGTCATTTTTTTAAAAAGTAAGCTTTTGGCTTACTCTAATATATTTTCAATTTGAAGATTATCATATAAAAAAACAAAATATCGTTCATCATATGGTATGTAAGTGTAACGCTCCAATTTCAGCTTACTTAATAATCGAATCAGAACTGTTACAA
The DNA here is from genome assembly GCA_032619315.1 of Piper longum. NCBI lineage: Eukaryota > Viridiplantae > Streptophyta > Magnoliopsida > Piperales > Piperaceae > Piper > Piper longum. The sequence continues at coordinate 13,883 of JAVDBV010000234.1, forward strand.
TCGAGTCGAGTCATGTCTAAATTGATTTATCTATAAGACTCAGAACAATAAACGGATTAAAAAATCCTCTTCGTGTCTCGAGAATAAAAGACATTACTAAATGCATATGAAAACACATCACTCCAAACAAAAGAATGAAAGTAAATAATGGTGTGCTAAGCTCAAGTAATTGGAGTATCTATCTGTCCTGCCACTAAAGCTGACTAGCATAAGACATACATATATAACAAGAAAAATGTCATTAACAAGTGTTGCTGATCCAAAAAATAACATATACAAACTATCAAGTGGAATCTGATATTTCACGAGGAAACTATATATATATATATATATATATACACACACACACACACACACACACACACACTCCATGTGAACTTTCAAGCTGCATGTCTTAAACCATGAGGAAGGAAAATCATCAAGCTGAAGACTTGATAGCATCCCTAACAAAACTGGTGATATGCCACTCTCGACAAATGCCTCCTTCACAATAGCTAATCTCACTCAGAAAAAAAAATATTTTAAACCCTCTAATATCTCTATATAATTCATGGCCCAAAGTACAAAGGCTGATTATTCTTAAATAGTCACCTTCAATACCTTTTGATACTACAAGTACCCATTTACTTCACACCTCTTCAGGTGTGAGGAAACTCAAAATGTAGAGATGTCATGATCCTTTAGGAATGGAATGACTCTCTCATTAATCTAGAGCCAGTTGTGGCCGGTGTATGTGCCCGCTTATGTTATATGGAAGGTCAAATACACCAATTGCTCAGTAAAAATTCGATAAAAATTATATATAGAGCTGGAAAGAGAATCATATAAGTAGGTTCAAAGGCAACGTGAGGTGGAGTTAAACTCGAAAACAACTCGAACGATCTCATCCTAGAGGGTTATTAATAACAGAAGTAAAATAGTTCTAAATGGTTTGTGTTAGGTAGGGTCAGACAAAGTAGCCACTTAAGAAGTCTTATAATATAGAAATCAAATCTACAATAGAGTAAGTGATAACTTTGAGAATAACAGACTTGTAGTTCAAGCTCCAAGCTCATCAGTGCATTTACGACGAGCTCGAACTCTAAAAACATACATTTGAACCTACTACTAAGTAAAGAACTAACTTTGTATGATGCATGGTCATAGTATGTGCTTACATCAACAATTACATACTCAATCATGAGTAATACAAAACAAATGAACAAACAACTAAACACTAGGCGCACAAATCGATACATGATAAGTGAAAAGTAAACAATAAATAATTAAACTCGTGAATAAATAGATAAGATAATAAATACATGAAAATAGACAACACACTAATCATAAAATAATAACATAATTATACTATGTAAGTATGCGACTAAACACAAATAAATAATAGCACATATGCAAGTAAATTAATAAATAAATAATAATTTGATAAATAAATAAATAAACTAATAACTAATATTAATTAATTATGAATAATAATAGTATAGCTATCAAATACATGAATATATAGTTTAGACACAAATAAATAATAACATACACGTGAACAACAAATAAATAATTAATTAAATAAATAAATAAATAAAATTTGATAAACATGAATAATATTAATATTAATAAGTAAATATAAACAATCATACAAGCATTCATCAAAATCAACAAATTTATAAATGACTAGAAATAAACAATAATGAATAAATAAATAAATAAACCATTAAATAATAAATAAAGAAAAACACTCATAACATTATAACATGCTAAATAATATGATTATGCAACTAAACAAATGTAGAAAGTCTACATATACCGAAATCACTCAAGAAACAAACAAAAACGGGTGAAAATGGATGAAAATGGCAAATCGAGTCAACCCGAGCAAGTTGATCGAATAAAACCCAGCTGACTCGCCGAGTCAATTAGCTGGGTTGGGCTGGATGGATTTGGTTGCTGGGCTAGGTAGTTGGACACAAACATGGAATTGGACAACATACTTTTTAGGTAAGAAAGACATTATTAAATACACGTCAAAACACATCAAATATAAATAAAAGTAAGAAAGTAAATAACTGCACTAAGCTCAAGCGTATGTAGCATTTATCTGTCCTCCCACCAACATTGACTCAAAATTGCAAGACCGATTTGAGACTGGCTAAAACCTTAACCCGAAGCTGGGATTTATATTATATATGTAATTATAAAACCCAGAAAGTCCACCCGAGCGTTTTTTCTGTCGATTCGTATATAGTATGGTGTAAGTTTCCCAGCCTTAGCCTCCTTCAACACTTGGTACGCCTGTTTCGATGCGGCACATCAACTTTTTTCATGTTTGGTCTAATCTAATTATATAAAATTAGATGTTAGGACCGTGTCCCTCACGTGTCTTTTATGTGCTCGCAGTGTGTTTTGATAACTTTTTGGACCACCCTATCCCCCTTTGGGACTTGCAATGTAATTTTCAATGTGGGTCCGATCGCTTTAGGGTAAAAAGCCTAAGTTTTTGGGTTTTGGGCTAACCTAAACCATACATCTGTATCTTATCCAACCCATACCTCTTTATATATGACACTCAAACCTATGACAACAACAAGCCAATGTATACCTCCTTATCCAACCCATACTTTTTAGGTATGACACCAATACTTATAACATCACCAAGCCAACTCATACCCATTCCTATGACATCACCAAACAAACAACCCTTTTTCTATAAAACTCATACACTCTCTTACCTTTTCATCATTTCTTCTTCCCTCCTCACCTCCAACAACTTTCTTCTGCTCTCTTTGTCTTCCTTCTTCCTCCATGGAGCTCCAATCACCCTCCTCCACGTTTTTAACCTCCCAGGGAGGTAGGTTTGGAGGTTAGATGCATCAATTGACCTCCCCTTGGTCTTCCATAGTTAGTTTCAAGTTTGAGCTGCCTCTTTTGTTCATTGTTTAGTATTTATCTCTTACATTTTTATATTTTTTTCATTTTATGATATTTTTAACATCTAGATCTTCATTTTAGGAGAATTTTAAGTATTTATGTATCTAATGTTTCTATGTAAAAAAATAGATATGCTTTTTATGATGCACGTATATGTACTATTTTGGTATAAAAATCATATCTTGGCACTCTGATGTTATATTTATACGATTCTTATTTTTTTGTACTCATAACATGTATATACACAACTTTTGTGTTGGGTGTCTTCCCTTGAATTTCCTATAATGTGCATGTATGTGGGTAGAAAGTGAGGAAATGTGAAAACTTTCACCATTACAGTGACATATACCCCCTTTCTCTAATTTTTACTCTCTGACCTAGTAGGATATGTTGATTTACAACATTCTATATTGGTAATGGTCATTTTATAAGTTCTTGGTAAACTTTTAAGCCTAATATAAACCTTAAATATTCATTAATATCACCCATAAATACACCTTATATTTCCAGTATTGTTTATCTACGAGCATGATATGTGATTGTGTTATATGTTAAGCCACCAATTTTAAGCTAATAAAATATGGTAAAAATAAATGATGATCCAAATAAGTGTTTAAAGGAAATATATAAATTTTAGAAATGGGTAAAAATCATCTAGGTACGTTTGGGAGGTGTCTACCTAGACAGTGTAATGATGCAGGGTGAAAACCTTAATTTTTTTCCCCGGTTATAAAATACCTAAAAATAATTTCAGTGAAACTTAATGCACACCTTACCCTATGTGTCAGTAGCACGGTGACCAATTTTTGGGCTATTTGGGTAGGCTCCCAATTTATTTGTAAATTTCAAATTTATTAGGGTCCAGATAGCTCTAGAAATAACCCATCCAACGACCAAACTTGTAAAATCCACTTAGGCCTATTTACAAAGTAAATTTTTCATAACTCTTTCTAGGCTCAAGCTAAGTGTGTTAGCTAACTAAGCCCACTAACTCAAACTCATTTGGAGTCTTCTAGCTCATAAGCCAACAATTACAAAATTGGGGCGCAACCCAAGAATACTATTCTATCACCTTAGGGTCGAGCTTAATGAGCCTTATTCCCCTTAATTGGAAAATGAGCCAGCCATGGTGGAATTTAACTATGAATCTTAGACTATAAGGGCCAACCCATTCATATTTCAACCCATTTGGACATTGTTAGGCACATCTGAAAAATCATCTGGTAATATATTTGATTAAAACCTTAGAATTGATTAAAGCCCACAAAGTGAACATGAAAAAAAACCTTGATTAATTAACCTAATAAGATTTAATACTTCACTTAGGATCTAATTAAGATAATTAAGTGATGTTAAGTGTTAACATGTGTGGAGGCTTAACCTTGTTTTATGTGCTGATGTGACCCGATTCTTATTCGGTTGCATGTTTATGTTAGGTATTGCGGGTGAGCTCACCTACTAGAATATGAAGCTCTCCTCATCTAAGTCCGTAGGACTCTCTCTTTGCTTGATCTCTGCTTGACTCTTTGCATGTCGAGTTTAGCCGTGTTTTACATGTAAGATAACATCAGTGGCGTTTTATCGGGTCCTTTAGATGTTGGGTCATTTAGTCGGGTTTTATACACATGTTTAATAAAAGTTCAAGATGGAGACCCTTTGATGGTTTTATAAATATAAGATCTAGAAATTAAGTATTAAATCCTATCCCAAGCCTATATGTATAAATATGAGGGTTTATGACTTTGATGACTAAGAGTGTGGGGATGTATGGACTGTACTAGTACTCTTTCAAACCCTAAGGTAGTGTGAAGTATGAAGATACTGTATAATGGAGCACATTTCTGAAGTTTATAGCACTAACTTAACCATTTATTTTGCTACTCGAGTTCTATAGCGGGTGTAATATGGAGGATGCGAGGGCGTAAGTATGGTATGTATGAATATGAATATTAGTCATGCATGCGCATTGGCACTTATTTAAGTATGTTTGCTTACCGCCTAGTGTGAGGCAATTCTGAAGTTTTCTAACTTTTCATGGGTAATGGAATACCCATTTGCGAGCTTGGTATTTTACAGGTAGTTATTCAGACCGGTAATCAAATTTAATTGATTACGGACGTGATTTTCTATTATATATATGTGAAGTTCCCTAGCGTTAGCCGACCTAGGAGCATAGATCAGACGGCTCAATGGTAGTGGTGGTGAGGGCTCTATGTTATGTTGTGTGTTTTAGATTATGTATTTTGTGGATGACTATATAAAAGGCATATGTCCTAACTATGTGAACCTTGTACGATTCGGATGTATGTCAAGATGGTTGTGCTAGCATGTTTTATCTTTATATTATTATATTTTACTCTGGAGTTATAATACTTTGGGGCAAGGCTAACCATCGTCTACAAGGTATATAAGCCTCAGAGTTCTAGAACATGACAAGGAGCTAAGTCAGGTACACGAAACATATTTGGTTGTAGGTGTTTGTGTGTTAGAGTAACGTGGGTAGTAGGGCTTATGGTTCATGCCACTTGAAGACCCACATAAAGTTCAGGTATTAGGGTTTGATGCCCTGATAGTCGATGATGCTGTGTAATCTCTGACGCTCTAGTTATTGCTCGCGTAGAGTATGCAGAATAGGTAATTATGATCCTTGTTTAAATACTCGTATCATGTTCATGTAACTAATAAGAAGACCTAAACTAATCACTTGAACTAAGTAGTAAGAATATGATCTACGCAATCACATACAACCTCAAAACTGTAATGGGGGTATGTATCTTCTACACTTGGGAGTGATCATCACATTTTTAAATTTGCCACTTATAGTCATAGGGGTGGTTTTACTTCTGTTATGACTACGAGTGTTCATATAAGATTTTTTTAAGTCTAAGATCCATCTTTCTAGTACGAATTCTGCACACAGTCTATGAAAACCAAGCCTTTGTTCGTCTTAAGCCTCCATAGAAGGTTGAAATCTATTTCTATAAAATTTATACATGATAACCTAATGAATAGCTTTTAAATTATAATATCACGATCTGTTCCATCCCTTTAAACCAAATTAGGGTATTATAGTCATTCTTTGTTATTGACAACACATTTAATTATTTTTTTCTTTCTATGGGGATATTCTTTATTTCAAAATCCTGGTTAATCAGTGATCCATATTTCCAATTATTTAACATGTACATTTGCTAAGACAGTTTTAGCTAAATTTTATATTGAGATAATTATTGAATGCCAAACAATTGACTGGCCATTAGTGTATGGTGCTAGAAGACAAATGCATGCTTTTACATGTATTTGAATAGTTTTGTTACAAATTATCTTGGTACAAAATCATGTAGAACCATAGTTATTTTAAGAACGAAAAAAATAGTTGGATACTGATATTGGACTCAACTGGATGCAGTGTGACACCCACATTGCCATGTATAACCTACCCCAAATGAGTAATTGGACTGGAAAATTGTCCACTTCCAACTGTGGGCATTTATTGTACGTGGTAATTTAACTAAACAAATTAATATAATCAACCTTGTCGATACAAGTTATTATGTGTGATACAATAACCCAATAAAATTTGATCATATTTTTTATAAAAAAATCTCCCCAATTTTACTTGGTGAACACAGGACAATATGGTCACTTCTTAATTTAGCTGTGGGTAAAAAGTACAAGGGGCATTTAGGCCTTACATCCAACAAGAGATTTGTGGGCTCACTTAGGTTATTTCACTATCAAATGGGCGTACATAGGTAATAGAGGATCCCTTGCATAGGTTGATTTTACTGCTCGGTGCAGTCCAATCACAAACTCACACAAACTTTTTTTCCTAAAATCTATTTTTTATCATGCTTGAAATGATAAATGGCTTGGACATATAAGGATGATCTAAAACTTTATAGACCCTCTATTTCGAGAGCCGAATTAAAATTAGTATTTGCAAGTGTTCATATTTTTACGTCAATTCAAATTATTATAAGTCATTAAATTATAAAGAGGATAAGGTAATAAGGTTAATTAATTTTGTCTAATTTGAAAAAAATAATAGCCATATTGTGATCTTGATAGATTACTAATTTCCTCGGAGGTGACATGCACTAAAAAAAAGTTTTTTTCACGATTCAATAAATTTAAAATATATTATAAAATCATAGAAAATAGTGGGGTGACAAAAATTAGGGTCACAAATAATTTATTTGCAATTTTAAGCATGAAAAAAATATTAAAAAATTAATATAAGCTTATTTACAAATATAAAGACAATATTAAATTCTTTCTCCACCATTCTCATAACCATAGAAAAGTGTGATGAAGTGTGGAAAAGAATGAAAATTTTCTCTCCGGTTTTTTTATAAGAGATGGAGAAAAATCATTTTTTGTCATGATAGAAATATCCACAGTAGCTTGTAGGGGTGCTAAACGAGCGAGCGAGCCGAGCTCGACTTGTGTTCGAGCTCGGCTTGAATAGTTTGAAGTTCGTTCGAACTCGACTCGATATCGAACATACATGCTCGAACTCGACTTGAATATTTTTTACGTGTTCAAGTTCGACTCGAGCTCGAATACACTTAAACTGCGAGGTCTAAAGTTGGCGTGATTTGAACCCATAAGGTCAAAGACTTGATTACCTACCATCTCAACTATCTCATCTTTTTCTTATTATATTGTATATAAATAAATATAATTAGTTACAATTAAACTTATTAGTATATATATATATATTTATATATTTATATATATATATATAAATATATAAAAACTATATTATT
>JAVDBV010000235.1:0-23472 GCA_032619315.1 Piper longum
TATAAAATACATAAGTAACGAGTGTTATGGATCCAAAATATAACTATATCAAACTGGCTGTGAATGCTAACTCTCATGTGAAGAAAAAAAAATGCATATACTTCATCAGAAATCTCTGAAGGGCACTTGTAACACCCTGTTCCGGTTCACCCATGAATCGTTCGTTAATCTACTTGATTTAGTTAAGCCAACTAGGATCTACCCTTGGCATCTTAAGACGAAGATGCAACATGCAAATGATGGATGAAATGCTTAAGTTCTAACGTTGTCCTACATGTATGGTATGATATACAAACAAGTACTAAGAAAACAAACAAACGAAAAATTCAAAAGATATATCTAATTTTGAAAACGAAATGGACAGAGTCTCCTCTAAAAGTGCAATATGGCCACCTTGTTAACGATAAATAATATATATTTATAGCAATAAAAAACAAAAAACTCAATCCATAAAAGTGCAATAGGGTTAATCTATCCATGGCAATAATAAATATTTATATCTATATAATTTCAAAACATGACATTTTTATTTGACTTTCATTCAAATTTCGTTTCATAAGCTAAACGTTCATAGCATTTCACATAGTAATCTAAAACAATCTCATCATTCACACAGCTTATAAATCTTCATTTCCATTCATTACGTGATGGTAGGTACATGTGTGCAACGACTTTACTATTCCTCTGCAATCACAAGATTCTCACCTACATAAATAATAGAAAACCATCAGAAACGAGTGTTACTGGTCCAGAAAATAGCTAATATCAAATTGGCATAGGAAAGCTTACCCTCCTATTTAATAAAAACCTCGTATATTTCCTCAAGAACTCTCACAAGGACACTAATGAGAGTCGTCGCCCTCGAGCGGCAACGTCCCCTTTCAATATCATTCTCTTTCCATAACATTATCTTTCCTTGGTTATTTCATCTATCTTGTGCGCAGAAAATTCATTCTTTTCTCTTCTGCCCTCTACATCCTCCGTATTATTCCTGGCCCTGAGTACAGAGGTCAAGTGCATTTAGATATGCGCCTTCAATACCCTTTTTCGCCACAAGTCTAGACATGCACTGCACAGTTATACCCGTAAACCTCCACACTTCTTAGGGTTTGAGGAACTCAAAGGTGGAGTTGTCATGATCCCTCAGGAATGAAGTAGACGCTCACCAGTTCTAGAGCCCGCTTTGACTTCCCAGTACCCTCTTGAGTAGCGCCATCGTCGAATTTCCCTCGTCACACATCTCACTAAAAAAACAAAAACTATATAAATAGGCTTGACTAGGTAATTTAATATAATAGGTCCGAAGGTAACTTGTTGTAGATCTTGTTTTCGAAAACATATCCAATGGATCTCATCCTTGAGAGTTATTAATCTGAAAATACAATCGGCTAAATGGCCTGCGTTAAGTGGGATCTAATAAAACACCATTCAACTTGTCCTAAATCTGTAAAAAATTAATCACAATAGAATAAAACAATAAATTAGAGGCGAATTCTAAACAAACCTTGTAAAAGCTCTAAGCGTGACCACATGCCTAGGCGGCGAGCTCCTACTCTTTACCTATACACCAAATCTAGAAGCTAATAATTGCTAACTAAGTGATGCATCAACATAACATGAACATCACACATACAATGCAATCATTATCTAACAGCCAAACAATCATCAATGTAGAAATAACTTTAACTCATCCAATTCATACCAATTTTATTATATTTTTCTAAGTTATATTGTATTTAGTTAGTATGCTCAAATTTACTTTACTTAATTAAATAACTAATAATCATTCACTATCAATTAAATCGTGCAAATCATCACTTCAACCATAATCATGCATTCATCACAACAGTTAATCAATCCTAGCATCTTGTGCTAAATATCAATTTTCAATAATTAAATCGAATAAAATTCTATGCCTAATCGTGAGTCACACGACAATGGCGACAAGGTTGTGGCCGGCTCAAGTGAAGATTGGCGGGAAGAGGGAAGGAAGAAAAAGAAGATGGAAGTTGGATGAGAAAGATGAACGGTGACAGTGTTAGAAGTGTGAAATATATAGATGCTAGGGTGAGAAAAATAAATGGTCATGTGAGAAAAACGAATGGTGAGTGAGAAAAACGATTTGTTGTCTTGTATTATAGAATTTGAATCGACTCCACCTCAAGTCAAAAATAATACTAACTCGTAAAAATTCTAAAAATCCAGAGCATAGGAAAACAAATCCCATAAAATATAATACACATCAATGACATGCTCTATAACTAATAACCCACCTAAATTGCCCATAATGTGTCCTAATACTTTATTCGGCCTAAAAATAATTCTACGTTTTAATTAAAATAAATAAAGAAAAATCTAGCATACTCTCATATTATTCTGATAACTCATTCTGCAACTGTCTTACTGACATTATCATCATATACTTGGGCACACATGAATCTCATGATTCATAATACAAGACCGGTCTCGACTCGATACGCGTGTTTTGAAATTGACCCTACTGAAAATAACAGTCGAACCGACTGGTTTAAACTATAAAACCCTGACTCGAGTCACATGTTTTACAATACCAACTGAGGAGTCACTAACCTGCAGACCTGATAGCATCTCGAATTGACTTGTCTACTAATGCCTCTCTCGGCATTTTCTTATTTTATTTTTTGGTCTCTTGAGACTACCAATATATCATAAGCCCTCTTCTTTCGTCCATAATTCTCTTGACCTTGAGCACAAAGGCTGAGTACTCTTAGGCAATCACCTTTAGTGCCCTTTGAAACACAAATCCGGATGTGCACTCTACTTAACAGTACCCGTAAACCTCTACATTCTTTAATTGTGAAGAACTCAAATGTCGAGTTGTCAAGATCCCTTGGGAATAGACAACCCTCTCACTAATCTAGAACCCGCTATGACTGTCATGTGCACCCGCTCATGGTACGTGCATGTTGGTTTCACCATCTCTCGTCTCACTGAAAACTCGTTAAAATTATATATAGGCCTGAGAAGGGATTTATATAATAAACTCAAAGGCAACTTGTGGTGGACCTTCTTTTCAAAATCATACTCGATGGATCTCATCCTTGAGGGTTATTAATCCGGAAACTATTTGACTAAATGGTCCGAGTTAAGTGGGATCCGATAAAACACCACTTAACCAATCCCAAAAACAATAAAAATAAATCAAAATAGAATAAAATAATAAATCAGGGGATAGTCCTAAATGGACCTTGCAGAAGCTCCGAGCATGTTCTCGCGCTCAGGCGGCAAGCTCTTACTTCGTACCTACACATCAAAATTAAATACTAACGCCCATTTTAATCATGCGATGCATAAATGTGATGAAGAACTATATAAAATCATACTTAGTCAAACAAGGAATACAACAGAATATATGCAATCCCATAATGCACACGATTACTAACATAACCTGAGTACTCATAATAACTTAGCCCTAACTATGAAAGCCTAAGCCCTTATTACCTCTTTCTCACGCACCAACCTGGTAACTGATTCATGCATATTAAATCCATGAGCATTTACTCATCATCACATCACATGAAACATGCAACATCAATTACATCAAAATCTCAACATAGGGCATCCAACCATGATTATCACACAATACTAGTATTACATACACTAATTATAAATATATAATATATAGTTCGTCAGATTATATTAACCTGATAATATCTAGCTAGGTATTCTATTTATACCATTTCATGACAATTACATGACATTAAAAAAATTTGCATTCTAATTGTATAAACAATTCATTAACTATTTACCGACTTATATGTTTCAGTCCAATTCATCCTCATTGTATTTTATGATAATAAGTTATTAATAATCAGCCATAGCCTCCTTATTATGGTCATAATAATCAAAGTTATATACAATTCTACCATTCTATCATCAACTGTTATAATACATACCATGAATTCAATTTTAAATTAGGTATACCAAATGTTGGCGACAAAAGTGGCGGCAACAATCACGACTATTGTCGGCATGGCTATAGTTCATCCGAGGGAGGACTCAGTTGGGCTAGGACTGGTGCACGTGGTTAGTACTTGGCGAGGCCTAACGAGAGCCACTCCGGCTGAACTACGACTGGCAGGCAGCGACGGTGGCCGACAATCGATGGAAACACCACAACTCGGCGACTATGTCATGGCGTGGTGCTACTATGAGGGGTGAAGGACAAGGAAGAATACAACTTGGCGGGGAGGAGACAGTTGAAAGGAGATGACCCCACAAGAGGGAGCAAACGACGGCGCAGCTCACGGTGGTGGTGGTTTTGGCTCAAAACAACCCCGACTATAGGAGGAGGCCGTGTGAGGGAAGAGAGGAGGGGGGCGGTGGGAGGGGTTCTAATAGGGTAGGGGGTGGTCGTGTAAGGGAGGTCCGGTCGATGATGAGGGTGGTTGTGGCATGCAACTGGCCGGAGACAACGTTAAAGGTCGGTGACAACACATGCAAAGCGGAGCAGCGGCCTTGGATCACTGTGCATGTGTCGCCCAGGCCTGGGAAGAGTTGGGAAGGAGGGGGGACATGCTAGGTAAGGTCTTCGCTGAAGTTGGTGGCTGGGAGGGAAAACAGGGAGAAGAGGGTTAGGAGAGGAGGAAGGAAGGTGGTGGTGATGGCATTGGTTGGCAGTGATGCGGTCGGCGGCGAGGTCACCGAAGGTGGAGTGGCACGACGAACAGAGGAGGTAAGGGGTGGGCGGGTGATAGAGAGAGAGAGAGGGAGAGAGAAAAAAAAAACAGAGTTGGGGTGGAGAAGAAGAAATTTTGTAAATAAAACTTGACTCCCTTCTGACACGAATTAATAATAATAAATACATTCTAACAAATTTATAAAATAAATATAATAAAATACAAAAAATAAATTATGCTCAATAAAATAAAATAACATGTTTTAGACCTATTAACCCACCAAAAAATAACAAATAACACGTCCTAACGCGATAAACAACCTAAAAATAATTCTATAATCTACTATATATATAAAAAATATAAACTGGCATATTCTCATATATTATGATCATAGTTGCAAAAATCAAAAGTGAAATCAAAATCGAATTTTGAGGGAGTCATTGAATCAAATCGAATTGGTCTAAATCGGTCAAGAATCAGTTTAGTTGAATCGGTCTAAATCGGTCATATATAATAATTTGACAACTCATAATATAAATATATAAAAGTTAGGTATGGATGTCTTTTTGATATTATTGTGTGTATTATATTTTATGATATTTTTCATATTTTTTGGATTTTTTTAAAATTATTTTGAATTAGTTATTATTTTTTACTCGAGTCAAACTTAAGTCAACTTTTAATTACGAGAATGCCACCCCCAACGTGCCCCGCTCCTTCATCTAGACAACTGCCTTGCCCTACCTCCCCCATCGGCCCCGCCCTGTCCTCTCTTGTGCCTCCTGCCCCGCCTCGCGTCAGTTCCGACTGCCCCCACCCAAGGGCGGCGGCAAACCAACGGAGGGAGGGCAGAGGCAAGGGGTAACGGTGGAGGGAGGGGCAGAGGCAAGGGGTGGCGGCAGATGGCACATGGGGTCGGTTGGAAGGGGCGGTGATAGTGGAGGGAGGGCGATGCAAGGGGTATTTTCGTTATTTTAAAATTTTAATTCTAATTTCCCCATGCATAAATAATTTATTTAATATCATACAAAAAGTATTTTTGTCATTTACCCAAAAACCGATTGTCACACGATTTGACGCTTATTTTGAATCGGATCGCTTCCAATCCGATTTAAATCGGGTGATTCCGAGCGGAATTGGCCGATTTCTTCATCTATGATTCTAATAACTCTTTTTTTTTCTGTTGTATTTATGACATTATTATTATATATTTAGGCACACATGACCCTCATGGCTCATACACGCAGTCAGCATCAACTCAGTATGCTTGTTTTGAAGCTAATTCGACTGAAATTAAAGGTCAAACCAACTCGTTCTAACTGTATAACTCTGACTTGGTCACGAGTTTTATAGTGAGGACGAGGATGGTAATTAGGCGGTGTCAGGGTTTGGGAGGAGAAATAATTGTGAAGGGGGTTTGGTGGCAATCTCGTGAATAAAAATTAATTCAATTTCGAATCGAGTCAAAAATAATAACTAACTCGTAATAAATTTTTAAAAACCTAAAAAATAGGAAAAAAGCAAATAAAATATTATACACATTATAACATTAAAATAACATATTATATAACTAATAACCACCAAAATGCTCTATAACGCGTACTAATGTGTTATTTAGCTTAAAAATAATTTTATAATCAAATACATTAAAAAAATAATTGCTTAATATCATATACTCTGGTAACTTATTTTTCATCATACTTCTGACATTATTATTATATATTCGAATATACTTGAGCCTTATTGTTCATAACACATAAGTGGCCTTGACTAAATACGTGGGTCATGAAATTAACTCGACTCGAACTAACTAGTTTGCTAATATAAAATTTTACACTCGAGTTATGAGTTTTACACAACAAATTACAAGTGAATTCAATATTTATTTTGAAAGTAAAAATAAAAGTAAACTTGAATGAACACCTCTCTAGCTCAAATACAATTCAAGTAAATTGATTAATAGGGCAGACAGGAAATAAGGATACTTTCATGAGATCTTTAAAAAATGAGATCATAAAATTTAATTAATCACTAGTCAACCTCATTTATACACCTGCCAAATTTCAAGCCTTAAAGCCTCTCACTATAAAAAACTAAAAGTGTTTCTAAAGTCATACCAATATATTCATTCAAAATTGGAAAACAATTATTTTCTTACCCACAACCCCGGACCAGAACTACACCGTTTTTCAAAAAAAAGGTCAGGGCCCACCAATATAGTGGCAATTCCAGTTATTAAAGCAAATGTCAGGGGCTTTTTGTGTCATACCCCGATTATCCCTGGCGCCTTGTGTACCGCCGCCGCAACTCTCCAACTGGTATCAAATATAAACCGTCCGATTATCACGAAGTTTCGATCCGTACCGTTCGATGGTTCCTCGTTTACTTCGAAACATCCGCACCCCGCAAAAGAGTTGGCCCATATCGTCCGTCGGATCTCGATCCGGCGGGTCTCGCGTCAAGGTTGGTATTTTTACAATTTTAGAAACTTCGCGGTGTTTTTTGCAATTTTGTTTCCCCGTCTAAACCCTAGGTCACGCGAAATCGAAGGAACCCTAACATCTCTCCCCCCCCCCTTTCCCTTCCCCCCTCCTCGTCGGCAAAAATTTCTGCGGAAATTGGACCGGATCGTTCGATTGGATGGTGTTTGCGACGGTAATTGGTGGAGAATTTCCGATTCGACCCGGAAAGTTGCGTTCTTTCGGCTTGTTCTGATGCAGGCATGATGCTTTCTCTCGATTTGTTTTGGGGTTTTTTCAATTTCGAATCAGATCTGTGTGCATGATCGTGAAATTGGGGTTCCTGTTTAGGTCACTGGGGTTTAATTTTGTCTGTGTGGTGTTTGGTGGGTTTGCTGGAGACCTGAGTATTTTTGTTTTTATTTTTGGCTTGGTTGCAGGATGTATGATGGGATCTGAAATTTGGGGGTTTTGGTTTTTTCAGTGTTCCTTGCTTGCATGTACATGGATGATAGTGTAGATAAGTCTGGAGTTGTGGAAAGTTTGGAGAATTCGGAACCTTTATGTGCCCAGCCTGGTTCCGAGGATAAGGCTAGGGTTACTGGTGGTGGTGATGGGAAGGTTGGGAGTGGTGAGAGATTGGGGTTGATGCGGGGGCATGCATTTTCGTTGGAGGGAGGGTGGAGTGGGATTGCTAATGTGAGGAAGCGTAGGCGAACTCGGAAGGAGGCCTCTCTTAGTAGTTTTGAGCCAACTGCTGAAACCTCTAGGAAGCTGGTTGGCAATGGTCCAGGCTCCAGTGACCCAAATTATAGTGTTTCTGGGCAGAATGGGTTTATGTCGGATCAGGATGTTGCGAAAAAGACGATGGAGCCTGCGGAAGGAAATACAAACAGGTTAAATGGTTCGCTGGACCTTTCGCATTCTTTGGATGATGATAATGAGATAGTGATCCCTAGGCGCCCGCGTGGGACTTCTAGGAGGAAGAAAGCAGAAAATGACTACATTAGTGAAACTCTTGAAAGACCACACTCGAAAAAGTTTGTTACTTTCTCTTTTTCTGTAAAGAAGGACAATGAGGGAGTTCAAAATGGTGTGAGGAATGGGAAACCAAAAAAGAAGAGAGTGATTTGTGAAATCAGAGACCGAGAAGAAATTTCCAATGGGGTTGATGCACTTATGCAGAATAAGAAAAAAGATGATGATTGCATTCAGAATGGCGGGGATCTAGTTTCAAAAGTGGCCAGAAGGAGAGGGAGAAAGAGATTGCTATCGGTCCAGGAAAAACAAAGTCAAGATTCTTTTGCATCTGAATCAAAAGTATCTAATGATATTCAAGGAGAAGATGAAGAAAATCTTGAAGAAAATGCAGCGAGAATGCTTTCCTCTAGGTTTGATCCCAGTTGTACCAGTTACCATGGTAAGAATTCAGAATCGACTTCCTATTCTGCTTATGAGGCTTCCTTCTCTCCACCAGTTGGGAAAAGAGCTGAAAGCCGATTAAGGAGTAATAAAGACGTGGCTGGAAGATCACTACGGCCACGAAGTAGGCACAAATTAAAGGGTTTGACAAGGATAAGGCGCCACTTTTATGAATTGAATGCATCAAACTTTAACCCTTCAATGGCGGTGAATCGTAAAATTAAAGTTTTTTGGCCCTTGGACCAAAGTTGGTATTTTGGTCTCGTAAAAGGTTACAATCCATTGACCAAGTTGCATCATATCAAATATTATGACCGGGATGAAGAATGGATTTGTCTCCTAAAGGAGAGATTTAAACTTTTGTTACTCCCAGGTGAGAAATCAGATTACGGAGGAGAATTTGGAAAGGATGACAAACCCAAAAATAAACATGGTGATAATTATTCTGGTGGCTTTATGGACTCAGAACCAATTATATCCTGGTTGGCTCGGTCAAATCATCAAGGGAAATCTTCTTCAGTTTCCATTTCAGGCAAGCAAATATTAAGTGATCTAGTCATGTCAAAGGGTTCACATGGGGTGCAAAATGGATTATCAGGTGTAGGCCTTTGTAGAAAGAACAAAATTAATTTATCTGGAGGCTCTATGGTTTCAGATGAACCAACTGTTGGACAGACTGCGGAGAGAACTGATGTGTCATGCTCTGAAAATAGAACATTGCCACTTGTTTATTATAGAAAACGTTTTCACAAGGAGAGGAAGGAATTCAGGAGATTGGAGCAAATATCTTCGTCACATAAGTCGTATGAGTACAATGTTTGTAATGGCAGTGCTGGAATGCTAGATGAACTTATTTCTGGGCCTGACATTTCTATTGAAGAAAAACCAAATGATTCTCGGCTTGAAATTTTCATTGATGAAAAACCAGTTGATGCAGGGCTTGAAATTTCCACCAAAGAAAAACCTAATCTTTCAAAGCATGATGCTTTAGGATGGACTGGGGACAGTTTTGCTTCATTAATGTTGTCTGTACCTCCTCTAAATTCTGGACAAGTGATGCTCAAATTTAGTGAATTGCTTACACAAGTTCTTCGAGTATATAATGGTGATAGGAGCTTTCTCCCTTGCAGTATACTGCTTCTTTTAAGTCATGGTCCAGTTGTTCCTTTATGGCCAAAAATCCATCTGGAGATGCTTTTTGTGGACAGTATTGAGGGGTTGCGCTTTTTTGTATTTGAAGGATGCTTATGGAAGGCTGTTGCTGTTGTCTGCTTAATATTATCAGTGCTCAGTGACCTCAGTGTGATTAGGAAGTTTTCCAACATTAATTTGCCCATCACTTCCATCAGATTTAAGCTATCAGACTTCCATACTCTTGGTAGACAGTTTGTCTTCTTATTCTATACATGTTCGCAGCTGAATAACTTGGAGTGGATGTGTCTGGATAACAAACTCAGGCAGCAGTGCGTTGTTATGAAAGAGTTACCTCTTTCGAAGTGTACATATTCTAATTTCAAATCTTTGCATATTGTAAAGGATCAATCTTTTTTTTCTTCCTTATCAAGGGAACAGGGTTTGTCAGAGGTATTTTTTTTTATCTATGACAATACAACTGCCTGATATTTTTAAACAAATGATTCGAAAATGATGAAAAATAATCAGTTTGAAATATAAAAATTGTTTTTGAGGTTACTTTTTTCTATATGAAAAATATTACAAGCATTGTAAGTTCAATGTAAAATGCTGATATTGACTGAACATGTTCAAATTTTTGGATGATGATTGAGTGTGATTTTGTTCAGTTTGTGATTTCAAATTTGTAGTTTGAATTTGTCTGGCTTGATTTGTTTGATTGAGAATCTTGTTTAGTTTATTTAACATTAATATGACGGAAAAAATCGTAGAAAATTCCTATCGGCATGTTTTAGAATTTTTTTCCCCCTTCACTTCTCATTGAACAAAGATTTTCTCCATGCAAGAGATCTTTGTCATTTTAAAGACTTGATGAGGTGAAACATGTTGACCCTGGTGCCACGTCTTATCAGTTTAGAAGTGCGAAAGCAAATGGAATTAAGGGGAAGATTGGTCCAGAGTGGAAATTATTTTTGTGATTACTGATCCATGTAGGTAGTATTGGAGCTTTGAGCCATTTTCACTCGTTTAACAGCCCTAGATTTTATGAATTTGATTGCATATAGCTACTGCTTCTGTGTTTGCTCATAAAAAATGACTGTATCAAGTGGCCTATTACAAAAGAGAAACATTTAAAGCTGAAGTTTTATTTTCTATTTGTTTTCTTTATTAGTTATCTCTGATCATTCTTTCCTTCAGGTGTCACTTCAACATTTACAGCCTGGGTGCGCAGATTGGAACTGTTCATCTTATTCTGAAAAAGGTGGAAGACCTTCTGCATCCGTCCCGCCTGTATCTGTTCCAGAGTTGCTTTTGAATTTGCATCTCAAGCTGCTTATGGAAAATAATGCCTTAAATTGTTCTTTGTTTGAAGAGACTCCTGCTATAAAAGAAAATTCAAAGGTAGAGATTGATGTCCCCGTTGTAAGCATTGGTGATGATAGTTGGATAAAGTCCTCCCCTAAGCCCTTGATCGACTGTGAGGTTTATGCAACTCAAACTTCTGTAGGTCAGGAAAGCCCAGGGAAGACTGCAAGGTATTCCAGCCTGGTTAGCACATCGCAATTTGCTGAAGCCTGGTCTGCAGTTTACAATAGACAATTGCCCTTGGATAAGTGCGATTCCCCCAGCCCTCCATTTTTTCTCAATGGAAATAGTCCTCCAAGCATTTCACATGACCAAGTGGATGAGATGCATCTAGACCAGAAACTACATCTTGAACAGTCTGCAACTGATTCAGCATGTTCTATGCATACTTCTAATTCAACTGGGTTTATAAGTATGTGGCATGGGTGTGGGCCTAATTTGGTTTCGTCAATTGAAAATCAACATAAAAATAACTCTAATGACAGGACTGAGTTCATGTACGATAGTTTTTCTAATGGAAGTCGGAAGCCTCGGACTCAAGTTTCTTACTCTTTGCCATTTTGTGCATATGATGTTGGCTTAAAGTCTAGAAGTGTACAAAGGAGAGGGCGTCCTTATAAAAGGATTGAATCTGATACGCCGAGTAGAACATCAGAAGAATCTTCTCAGAGATGTTTGGATGCTTCAATCTGTGGCGCAAATGTCTTGGTCACAGTTAGTGATAGATGCTGGAGAGAATCTGGGGCTAAAGTCATGCTAGAATTCCTTGATCACAAGGAGTGGTGGCTTTTGGTTAAGTATTCTGGGGTAACAAGGTATTCTCACAAAGCAATTCAATTTCTTCAACCGGGAATAGTTAATCGCCTTACACATGCCATGATGTGGAAAGGAGGCAAAGACTGGATGCTAGAGTTTACCGACCGAAGTCAATGGAATCGTTTCAAAGAAATGCATAATGAGTGCTACAATCGAAATCTTCGGGCTGCATCTGTAAAAAATATTCCCATCCCAGGCGTTCGGTTGATCGAAGATAGTGATGATAATTTGGTGGAGGTGCCATTTGTTCGCAGTTCTCCAAAATATTATAGGCAAGTGGGAACGGAGGCTGACTCAGCCCTTGATCCATCTCGTCTTGTGTATGATATGGATAGTGATGATGAGGAGTGGATTAAGTCAATTGACACTGGCAATAACAAAATTATTGGAATTTCAGTAATTTTATTTGAAAAAGTGATGGACACGCTTGAAAAAGCTGCTTACAAAAGACAATGCAGTGATTTTAAAGTGGGTGAACTAGAGCAATTGATGTTTGGAGTTGCTCCAGTAGATGTAGTTAAAGTCATTTATGACCATTGGCATCAAAAGAGGGCAAGGAAGGGCATGCCATTGATCAGGCAATTCCAGGTAAGACTTCAATTTGGTAATGCCTTTTTTGAGAACTTAAAAATTGATATTCCTCTTCTGCATTGGCTTTAGTATGGTAGTTTCTGCATTAAATCATGTTATTTTATTCCAATTATAGTTCATTTTTCAATGGTTTCTGAGAATATGTTTCCTTTTTGTAGTTTTGTCAGAGCATCACAGCATACTGTGTGTTTGTTTGTGTGCCACTTGTCATGCCCTAGATTCAACTTTTATGTTTATTTGATAGAACATGGAACAACTTAAAAATTAAAGGGGTAAGGCTGTGCACAAAAGCTTTCACAATGTGCAGTGTCTGGGGAAGGGCTGGACTTCAAAGGGTCTGTTGGCATTTTTGTAGAGGCTGGTTCCAAGACTTGATCCATTACCTCTTTTGTCACACTGCAGCAATATTTACTAGTTGCCAAGGCTCCCCGTGGAAAATATAAAATGAAAATTCATCACAGCAACCTGCATCTGATTTTGTACTTAATGGGTCTAATTTTCTTGATGCATGTGGTGCATGTGACAATGCGGAGCGTACTCCGTAAATGTTTCTGATTGGTGTTTTGCTTGTTTTGATCGCATCCTGTTTTCTTGTGGTTGATATAGCCTGCCTTATGGAAGCTTTACCAAGCGCAGTTGGAAGAGTGGGAATTGGCATCAAGCAAACTTCCTGGATCTAACAACTTAAATGAAAAGGTGCCGTCAAGGCCACAAATGTTTGCCTTTTGTTTGAGACCTCGTGGTTTGGAATTACCCAACAAATTTTCAAAGCAGAGATCACAAAAGAAGTTTTCTGTTGGAGGACAATATAATGCATGTTTGAGAGGTCATGACCATCGGCATGTGAATGGTAACATTTTTTCCTATAACTGAACTTTCACTTTGTGTTAATAACATTGTAAACACAAAAGAAAGCTTTGATGAGTGATGTATCTATAATGTTTGTACGCTCTTTAATATGTGTACACATGGGCTACAACGTAGTTTCTTTTAACGAGAATTTGTCTGATGGAACTTCTTGTTATGAGCACTTTATCTTTCTAAGCGCAAATTTTCTTTCATGTGCTAACTATTTTTATTATACTACAGAGAGAAGGCTAAATGGTTTATCTAATGGCGAGGGAAAAGCTTTTGGAGTGCAGTCAAGCCATGGATATGATTCATCTGCATGGCCCCATTCGTCAACGAGGTTTTATCCTAGATCAACATCTGGTTCTGGATTGCCATCAAACAGTTATGAGTCGGGGAAATTTATACATTCAAAATATAAGCAAGGTAAATTGAAGAAAATGGGATATTTTAATCAAAGATCTAGTGGTATTGAAAATGGAATAGCAGGCTTTTCTGAGTGGGATGAAATGAAGAAGCACTACTCAATTGATGACTTCCCTCGACAGGGTCCTTGTCAGATTGGTGGATTGGACTATGATGTACTTCGGTTAAGGGAGGCCTCTAGTGCTGCTCAGCGTTCTGCTAACATGGCAAGGCTGAAGAGAGAGAAGGCTCAGAGGATGTTGCACAGAGCCGAAGTTTCCCTACACAAGGCTGTAGTTGCAATGATGACTGCCGAGGCAATCAAGACCTCGGAGGAGGTGAACAGAACCTCTGAGGAAGAAGTTATTAGTGTTGGTTAACTTCAACGCAAATATGAATGTTTTTAGGTCCACAGTTTCAAAAGCGGCTATGACTGCAAGCTGACTGGGTGAGCGATGCGCAGCATAGAGCTTAGAACAAAATTCTATCTCATCTTACACAGAACCTATTCTTTATTGATCTGTGATTAGGTTAGCTGGATCGACCCAAGTAAGCTTTTGACATACACACGATATCTGGAGACACACTCTGTGTTGGCGGTCACAACTGATGGGTTTTGACTGAGTTTTAAGCACACATGAAAATGAGATGTTTTTATTATTGATGGAGGAGTTCCGAATGTTAAGCAAAGGTTTTCTGGGCTATCGTTGATTCTCTGCGCTGTAGAGCAGTTTGTGCAGAATTTTGTTTCTACTTTGTACAGAATTTTTTGTTTTTCTTTTAATTTACTTATTTCAATAAATATACTACAAGCATTACACGTCTGCAAGCAGGCTACTGGGTGGTGGTTCTTTTTTCTGTTACTATTGAAGGCTGCTGCTTTGTGTATCGGAGATTGTGTACCGCAAATGATGGCGCTTAAGGCTTGTAAATTTCAAGAGAATTACTGTTTATGCCTGTTTATAGTATACCAATGATCATTTCTCCAAAATTGTGGCCCTGGTGTGTTAGCGGGTGTGACACCTTGTGTATAAATTTTTTTCCCCAGCAAACTACAAAGGAGAGTAGGGTTCTTTAACTAGTGCATAAATAAACGAAAACAATTCTTAATCCAGGGTTTCGATTGGTTAATTGAGTATTTTATGACGCCAATATAACAGGCCACTATAGAGGCAAGATTTCAAAGCTTATGATTTATCGTTATTTTGTTGTTGCTGAAATGTTCATATTTACAATTCTTTTGTACAATAATTTTTAACCATGTTTTTATTTATCATAGATCCCAAATAAGTATTTAATTACTTCAGTTACTCCATTTAAACTTTAAATATACAGACAGCACTTAATATTCAAATAACCCAAAGCTCAGGAAAATAGTCCTTTGAAATATTTTCAAGTACGTCTACTCATACTGCGGATTGATTTCAGGAGTTCAACACATTAGATGGAACCTTCATACAAGGACCGTGGAAAATGTTACTTCTGTTACGGCATTCTGTACCGCACAATATCATCCTTAAAGGAATATGGAGCTAAGCTCCCAAAAGAATGATACAATTGAACATGAATAACATATCTTCCAAAGAATATTGGTCGAAATCTTTTTTATTTTATTCTCATGCACATTGCAAAAATCTTCGCCAATTTCACGTACATGTGGTTCTTCAAGTATTTCTTTTCAATCTCACTCTTTCCTTTACCCGCCATCTCCTCTCGAATGGAAGGGTTATCGAGGCAGTATTGGATGTTACGGGCAAGAACTTGATTTCCAAGGTGCCCCACAGGATGGAGAAGTCCAGTTACATTGTGTTCAACGATCTCTTTGGTTCCACCAGCATCGGTTCCAAGAATCTAAGCAAACCAAGAATGAAGCGATATCAATCCTCAATTGTCATGAAGAAATATAATTGAGTAAACGTTTGTTCTGATGGAAGTGAATTATCAGCTAGCTTGTGAGCAAAGAATCCTTAATGGTGACATATGCTCTTTACTAGTTGTAATCGTTTTAGACGATGGCATGGCAGCTATTGTGGACTAGAATTTATCGAAAGAATCTGGACGTTTCCATACAAGACAAAAGGCTTCTGTCTGTGGTAGAAAGATCAAAGTTTGGATATACTTACCGGAAGGCCAAATGCCATGGCTTCAATAGTCACCCGCCCAAATGTTTCCCCAAGTCCCTGAAATAAAAAAATACAGTTAGTATACCATAACCTATTCAACGAACTAATGCATTTTGAGGTCATACAAAATTTTCATGCATAGAAATCATTCTGCGAAAAATATTCGCTTTGAATGAACAATTACATGTTGAAAGAAAAAAAAAAGAATCGTGCATGAACTGGTCGCAAAGTTTTCGCTTCTAGTATAACTGATAATAAGGAAAACCACGGAGATTTTGTGGTCGTGTACACTTTGTTTGACAATTAACTAATAGAAGGTTTGATCAGTCTAAACTTCACGCATCATTTTTATGTTGTGTTCCTCTTTCTAAAATGAGTTTTCAGGAGTTATGAGATGCTCCAGAGAAATATAGCATAAAAAGCGATTAAGAATATAAGAAATGGGAAAAAAGTTGACTTACCTGAGAATTTATGACAAAAATGTCAGCTGCAGCATATAATGAAGCAACACGAGTAGTAGCTGGTGTCCACAAAACAGATTTTGAAATATTTTGATGTTGAGAAAGAAATCTTAGTATTTTCCTGACATATGGTACTTTATTGCTCTTGGACCCGAGGGAACCAATCAAAATTTTAAGAGACTGCCGCTGGCTTCCAAGACTGGAACCATTCATGCCTGCAGATCCGCCATTTTCATGACGCAATCCCCTTGAATGCTGTGTGTCAACAAAATTTGACAGGTTGCTACCCAAAATATCAGTCCCTAGAACATCCGCTGGTTGTGTCAGACCTTCAACTGCCAATCTAGCTGAATCAAGAAGCAATAACTGCCCTTTTCCAGGGTTGATGCTACTCAGAGCCATGATTAGCATATCATTACTTGTCAAGCCCATCTCTTTTCTAACTGCATCTCGCAAATGTTGCTTTTTCTCCTGCATCTTCTCGACTGTGAAGGATGGGGTATTGAGGGAGCAATTAATGCCAGCTACAAAAGCCAGTTCGTCATTTACAGATAGTGGAACTACCTGTGGAGGAGCCATCAGCTTAATTTTTTCTTCATCACACCATACAAGCCATTGTTTCAACTGTGCATCTGATAGAAATATTAACATTCTAACTCGATTAAGCATGCTTTTGGACCGATCGAAGTATTCCTTCCGATTCTCCATTATCCACCAAGCAATCTGATTAAATCCCACAGGAAAGCGTGAGAGGTATTGTTCTGGGGGGAAAAAAAGATGAACACATCCATTAATATGTCAATTTTAAGATATTTTCAGTTCATCATGTTGCAAAGGCTGGTAAAATTTAGAGAAACAAGATACACGGTTTTCCGCATGTGTTGTATTACTTGTTCAACAACATATAATAGCTGAGAAACTGATTACGTTCACAGATGATCCTCCCAAACGCATTAACATCTTAAATTTCACAATATATTCAGCAACAAATGGTGAAGTATTGGGCCAGGACTATATCTAGACAGAAGGCAAAGCTTCACCCAATGTAGAAGCGTATAGTAATAAACAATCCTGGCTTCTCATTAAGCTTGAATTTCACTGTAAGCATACCACATCTATACAATAGAGACGTTGCTAGAAAAGGATTCAAATTGTTTATAGAAAGGCTTACCAATCCATGATTCACATACAGCCGATCCTGCTATAACAAGATCGGCTTTGATGGCAGTCTTATAGCTGAGCTCTGCTTTATCAGGAAGTACTTTAATACCTCGTCGAGAGAGCTCCCCGAGCAAGCCCCCCTTTTTACTGAGTACTACAGCGGATACAGTGGCACCACAGCTCATGAGTTCAGTTGCTAGTTCCATCATGGACAACGGGGCCCCTGTCATTGAGAGTTCATGGAAAATCAACATAAATTTTCTAGACCAAACAAGCCGCGCAAAACTACCCTTTCTGTCACAGGTGCCAGATCGTTTCTCTAGGCTCCAACCCAATATGCTATCTTCTGTCTTTCCAAATGGACCAACAATTAGCCCATAAGTAGTATTTTTCCTCGGAATGTCATCAAAATCACTGTTTTCATTTATCGTGGTGCCTTTTTTCTTCGCATTGAAAGATGTAGCATGCAAGCTACTGTCACTGGTTAATCTTTTGCGCTTTTTAGAAGGTGGCTTACTGTGAGATGAACTTCGACCTCTTTTCTTTGCTAATCTAACAACAAATTTCTTTAAATTTGACACACTCACACTTCCTTTCACCTGGTCAGATGAAACATTGTGCAGAACAAGGCCTGCATGTTCAATTTCATCCGGTGCTTGAGTTTGGTTGGCAATACCAGCCCTACTTTCATAACCAATGAAACCAGTTTTAGGATGCTCTGAGTGTGCCCATCGGGATTGGATGTAGAAGCCAAGGTAGGTCCATAAGGTGATAAAAAACAACCAAAACACCATGCGGTTACCGCGGATCCAATCATTAGTCCTGAAACTCTGCCTCGCATCCCTTCGAGGTGTTCGACTAGAATGTAGTCTCCTAAGGGCTGGAGAACCTCTAGGAGTCGATCTGCCGGACAAGGAAGTCTTAAGGCTGCCACTGGGACGCATGGAGGACTGTCGAAATACATTGTTTTGCAAATTTCCTCCCCCACTGCCACCATTGATCTCTTCCATGAAAATCTCCCTCTACTTCATACAGCCGTGTAAAAAAATAGCAACTCTAATTTTCAGTACCTTGTATACCTGTGTAATCACAACCAAACAACACCATCTAAGAACGAATTACAAACAGAAAAAATGGAGAACATACACAGACATATGAATGAATTGAAGCTCATCATTCAGTACAACAGCTTATCAACAATTTTTATTAAAAGATGTACAGTTACCAAAACCCCCCAAATTTCTGCACTATTCAAGATTGGTAGCAAAGTAAAAAATCAAACGCCAAAGGAGGCAACCTCCATACATCAAGAAGTCAACCTCCGATACTAAAGATCTCATTCGAGAATCCATCACATTGTTTTCCAAATCTCCTCTGCCACCGTTATCTCCCACGTTGAACACACTATATATACCTCGTAATTCAGACAAGAGTGCAAAATAAAGAACATCAACTCCCACACCCCCACCTTTAAAGCGCTTCCAAACCTCAAAAATTGAGATCATACAGCAGCATATCATCGAACCGCAGCTCATATCATTCAGCACAGCCAGTGATCACCTCATGAACAAATCAGAATCAAACAAAAAAAAAAAAATTACACTTTCCGAAAATGGTAGCTAGCTTAGAGCACAAGCCAAAGGAGGCAACTTCCATACATCTAAAGGTCAGCCTCCGGATAATGAAGACAACAAGTTCGACGATCCATTAACTCAACTACAATCAATACGCCCTCAAAGGAAAAAAAAAAACAACATCAAGAACACCAAAATGCTCACATAAACCAACAAGAGCTCACCAATAGTGGACGCGCGGCACCGTCTTCGGAGCTGATCAATCGCCACCAACCTGAGCTGGTGGCTTCCAGCCGATCGGGAGGTTGGACAAGGCAATGAGGGAAGAAAAAAAGATGGCGACTACGGAGAAGATGGTAGTGGTCGGGAGAGGAGGATGCCGCCGGCGAGTGCAGATCCCGGAGCTCGGAGAAGACGACGACCGGGATGGTACACTTGGAGCTCCGTGGGCATTTTAAAATTTTCATTTTCATTTTTAATTTTCATTTTTTTTGTTTCTTTTTTTTTTTAATTTTGAGAGGACAAATTTTGTTTATCATATTAAATTTTTTTTGCTTTATTTTATATTAGAGTTAGTTTGGTTGGACGATAGTGCAAATAAAATTTTTTTATAAAAAATAAAAATATAATTAAATAAAATGACAATAAAATTTTAAAAATTTCTAGTACATATTTCAATATTAAGAAAATAAAAAAAATATTTTTTGTATACACGTGCCTTTTAAAATTTTATAAAAAATTCTTTTGTTTTGTAAAATTTTTACATAAATTTAGTCGGACTAAAATTACAAATTTTTTGACCAAATTTTAAAAATTCTAAATAAAATAAATATTTTAATCTTTAAATGTTATGTTTCTTTTGTACAATTTTAAAACCACTAAACACAGAAAAAAATGGTTAAAAGGAAAAAAATGTAAAACAAATTACAATTTTCTCGTATCTATACTATTGGTTTTGTAAAAGAATATAAGGAAAGTAAATCTATTTTTCTTTATGATAGAAGACTTTTCGTAATTATTTTATTGCAAAAAATATATTAAAAAATAGAATGACACTATTTAATTTTTTCCTTTTAATTTAATATATGAGAAGAAATGATAAGAAAGTCATTTTTTTCTTTTTTGTTCCCCAAATTTACTTTATTTTATTTTATAGTTATCCAAATAAACCTAAATTTTTTAAAAAAACTATGGAAAATGAGTTTATAACATTATGAATGAGGTTGTTTATTACCAATTTAGGGTGGCAAAAGAGTGGAAGCAAAAGTTAAATCGTTTAGAGTATATGATTTAAAATTTTTTTTTGGAAGCTGTTTTTTTTCATCTAATTATTCAATTAATTTAATGACTTTTATTTATTCAAACTAACGTAAAAATATTAGTTTGAGCTTGAACCGATATTAATTCTATCTATTACAAATTTATAAATTTATGAAAACAATGACAAATGACATCCGTTAACGAAACCCCACTCCATTTTGTTTGTCCTTAAAATAAATTAGAATTCAATGCATTTGATATTTATCAAAATATAAAGAAGAGGGAGAGCCAAAATGGGGGTTGGAATTGATACCTAATTCTTTTGAATATAAAATAATCATTATTTATTTTTATTAAAATTTTAAAAACAAATTTGTTATATGAACAAAGGCCTTTGCGAAGGAGATTCAAACGAAAATGTTAGAAAGTCCTATTTATATAATAATACGATAGAAAAAAGAGATTTACATTAAGCCTTTTTTTAGAGCATATATAAATTTAAATGAAGGGTGATGAATAAACATGGATTCATGGATCATGCGACCTCGTGTTGAAATAGAGGGAAGAAATTAATGAGTTTCGTGAATTTTGTATTCTCGTGGATGCATCTTATAATAGATTTTAAATGTTATATCAAGCGCGCTGTAATAACTCTCTAATTGGTCTAATTCATTATAATTAATAAAATTTTACCGTTTGTTGTGATTATATACTTTATATTTTATTAATTATAAGGTTTTAAGCTATATACAAAAAGTTGTTCCATTGGGTTTGACGTAATTCTTGTTACATCAAATTGTGATAATAAGTTTAGGATATAGCTATATAATCCTTGAACCCTAAATATTTTATTTATAAAATAAAAGCGTGGTTATCAAGTTCAAGACATGCTTTTTAATGGCAGCGCAAGTTTTTTCCACTTCAAGCTTTTATTGATGAGTTATGTAGCCAGTTTTCAACTATGGCTCTCAATAATATTCGTGTTTACTAAGGTAATAAATTATTCATTATATCATGGTCATTCTATACTTTATAATTGAGATTAAGGCTCTTATTTGAGCGAGTTAATTTGTGAATATTTGATATTCGGCTCGACTCAACTTGACTTGACTCGATTCAAGTCGAAACTCGATATTTAAATACTTTAACTCGAATTTGACTTGAATTCGAATCCTATAAATCGAGTTTAAAGAAGGTAGCGTTTGATTCGACTTGATAATAAAAATTGATTCACAGCTCGATTCGAACTCGACTAGATAAATATTAAAGTCGATTTCAAGCATACATTCTCAAACTCGTTTGATCTCGAACTTCAAACTATTCGAGTTGAGTTTGAGTACGCAATAATAAGCTTAGCTTGCTTGCTTGTTTCGAGCCCTACTTGAGATGACCCCCTTCGATCCAAGAGTTGGAATGGTTAACTTCTCGTGAAGTTTAGCTAGTAATTAATTTGTCTAGTTATTGTTTATGTCAAGTTATCGGGCCTAAATGTAGACGTTATCTGTTTGGACGGATATGATTTACATGCGGTTGTTGACTAACGATTCAAGCGTGGATATTACACAATTATATTCCTTGATCAACTTAACGTACCCAAATCAAATTTAAAACAAAAAAAAAATCAAACTTGAAGTTATTAAAATACAATATTATTCAAGTAATTGCAAGCCAATCTTGTACCCATCCAACAACTAGGATGAAAGAAAAACTTTTTGTTTAGCAATTGGCTGATCGGCTAATGCTGCAATGGTTGTGGTGTTCCCGTCCTCATAAAAATAAAAAATCACGTTGAGCTCGTTATATTGTCAGGCCACCTACCTTCGGCCTTCGACCTTCTTTGGCAGAGGTAGCTCAGATGTGTCACGAAGAAACGTGACATACTTAAACCCGATCACGATGTTACTCCCTCCGTCCACCAGAAAAAAAATAACCATGAACTCAAACCAAAAAACAGTGAGATCAAACGATGACATAGCCCTATCACTTGTGACGATGATGAGTGAAGATGATGAGAATCTGGTTATTATTATTATTATTATTATTATTAAATGTTGATCTATATATGGGGCGGGAGAACTGCCATAATCTGGTAAATGCCCCCATGGGGGGTCAACTATATTTAGATAAATCACTTATTTTCAGTAATTTTGGAATCACTTATTTGTGTATATTATTAGGTGTTTATGTGTGTAGTGCTAGATCATTGAAAAAAAATAAAAATTAAATTAATTTATTTTTTTTCTTAAAAAAAAACCATGATAAATAACGACAACTCTAAAGTCTTCTTCTCTAAGTAAGAAATGGAGAAGGAGACGCTCTCTGCAAACGACTTATTCAGATCGTCGCCTCATGCAAGGCTGCAGCGCCGATTCGCCTTCTTCGACGTCGCTCTCATGGGTGCCGATCATGGTCATATTGCTCCTTTTCCGACTGGCCACGACGCATCGATCGAGCTTACAGTCAGCCGCCGCCTCCGGCATCGTCACCGGAGCTATCTCCTCTCCGTCGAGCTGCGGCGGCGGGCGACGCCACTGCGGCAGCTGCCCGGCCAAGAGCAGTGTCTGGAGGAGCGGCCCGGCCCTCATCACAGCCTGCAGCAGCTTCCCTTTCTCCGGCAAAGGCCCGGCCTCGGCTCTGGCCGAGTTCGGCGCCGGCGACCCGCACACCATGCTCTCCTCACACCGCTGCTGCTGACGGATCAGCGCTTGGTAGCTCACGACGGCTTCGTCCCTCTCCTTCGCCGCGCTGCTTAACAGCTCCTTTAGCTGCTTTATCTCCTCTTCTTTTCTTGCGATCTCCTCCTGGGCCGCTGCTCGGATCGTTTCCAGCTCAAACTTGGTGCACCATAGTGACCGCTTGAGCTCGTCCATGCCCTGCATTCTTTTTGAGCTCCAAACTGTTTATAAGTGCATGTGATCTTTGTAAGTCTTCCTCGTACAACACTGCGTAATCTGTCGTATTCTTGAATCGTAATATAACATGTATAAATATGGCTCACGCAATCAATGACATGAAGACTGAGAGAAAATGATAATGTGATCTTTGTAAGTCTTCTTCATACAACAATGTGTAATATGTCTTGTAATATTCTTGAATCATAATATAGCATGTATAAATATGGCACACACAATCTATGATAATGAAGAGTCATAGAAAATGGGCATTTGGAGGAATTCATTCACCTTTGCGTTGTT
>JAVDBV010000236.1:0-28909 GCA_032619315.1 Piper longum
TCGACGACGCGCTGAGGTATAATTTATTTTAATCTAATTATTTAGAATTAATGATTTTTAGCTCAACCTGCTAGGATATTATGATTGGATGATTCGTGTGCTATGTGTTTTTATGTTAATAAAAATATGGATGCATGTGACTGTGATATTAAAATAAATGCTAAGTGATTAATTAGGTCGACTAAATAAGTATTGTAATTGAATACAACGTAGAGTAGGAGAATGATATTGATTATTATTGATGTGTTGATTGACGCATAGTTGATGTGTGTTGATTGATGCATGGTTGATGTGTGTATGCTATAGGATGTGTAAATGCATCATGAACGGGTGTTAGTATTTAGTTTTGATGTGTAGGTACGGAGTAGGAGCTTGCCGCCTAGGCACGCAACTACGCTTGGAGCTTCTACCAGGTCTGTTAGGACTCGTCTCTGTTTTACGCTTTATTCTATCACATGTTTGATTTTTTATTCGCAGAACAAGTTAACTAGTGTTTTATTAGATTCACTTATATCGGGCCATTTAGCCGATCGCTTTTTCGGATTAATAACCCTCGAGGATGAGATCCCTTGAGTATGTTTTTGAAAGTAAGATCCACGGCAAGTTGCCTTCGAGCCTATTATATAAATTCCCGACCCAGGCCTATATATATATATATATATATAGTTTTTGCGTTGCTTTTCTTTGCCCATGCAGGTTGGGGTGAGAAAAAGGTAAACCTAGAGACAGTCACTTCTAGAGTGGTATGGAAGAGCCTCCCATTGACAGTGAAATGAGAAAGGTAAACGTAGAGACAACCACTTTTATAGTGGTATGGAAGATGTCCTTTGACAATAAAATGAGAATGTGAAATGAGAAAGGTAAACCTAGAGACAACCACTTTAGAGTGGTATGGAAGAGCCTCCCATTGACAGTATGAAATGAGAAAGATGATTTTATGTAATGTTTTTCTTTCAATAGGAGAGTTAGCTCTCCTATGTCACTTTGGAATTAGTTATTTCTGGACCAGTGACAACTGTTGGTGACATTTTTCTATTATATGTAGGTAAGGATCGCGATGATTGAGAGCTGTCGGGACTGCGGAGGAGCAGTACGGAGTCATGCACACATGTACCTGCCATGTGTTATGTATAAAGATATTCTGGTTTGAGAGTTGGTGAAGACAAATCTGAGGGACAAGCAACGGGCTGATGGCACCACTAGGGGGCTAGTTAGAGCGTGTTGGTTGGATGGTAAGGTGGTTTACCCAAATAGGTGTTGGCTATATTGTAACACCTCAAATCCGGTTCACGCTCGTGAACCAAATCGGCATATTATGGGCCTCGGTTAAGTCGGCTAATCCGAACCTAACTCGTACGGATCTAATCTCGACATCTTAAAATGCTCACCTATTGATTTGGTAAAATGGTGCACGTTATTAATGTAAGCGTGTGGGTAATATCTTATTTTTTTCTTTTTTTAAAAAAAAACAAGCCGAAAGGATGAAAATAAAATAGTGCTTATTCTATAAAAAATGGAAATATCTGCCCACTTTATTTTTAACCACCTTCCCCAGTTCCACTTGCGGAGTTGGATGAAGATAGTCATGCATTACATCAACCAAACATATGAAGCAAACTTCAAATCGGGCTCACTTGAAGTCACAGCACAAGATAATAATGGTCTGGTAAAAGACCGTAACGTGACAATGAGCTCCGGGAAAAAAAGGTGTTCGGAAACATGGTAACAGATGTATGAAAAAAAAAACTACAATGATTAGGCCGTTTTTTTAATAAAGTAGACATGTCAATGTCTTATGTATAGGCCCTTGATATACGAAAAACAACATTTACTTGCCAATTAGGGAGAAACAATATCCACGCAAAAGAGTGGTTCCATATTCAAAAGACCCAATGCGTGTATTGAATAAGCGTGCAAAGAGGTGCCCGCAATGCGTTTTCCACGCAGATTTATAAAAAAAAAAAAAAAAAAAAGAAAAAGAAGAAAAAAAGAGAGAAAGAGTGTTCCGACTTGCGAGCAGCGAGAGGGAATGGGGAAGTAGACATCTGCCCACCCTCATCCTCTTCTTGTCCCACTTCGAGCGAATCCGCGCCGCCAACATGCGGGCCCTCCCTTATCCAGCCGACAACTCTTTCCTCTATGGACATGGGACGCATATCCGCTGATAACAATCGCGTACCCTCTGGATTTCGCGTGACGACAATCCGGGAAATATGAAAGTCGCAAAAATTACTTGAGTTCACGAAATTGCCCTCGCTATGCGCCGAGGTGGCTCCCGCTTTATCCGATTCCCGCCACGTCGGCGGGGCGATTGGATAACGATTCAAGCGAGTGAGAGGGAGGACAACGTTCCCAGCGCCCTGCAAGGGCTGTCGCCCGCGCGGGCCACACGAAAGATCCCAGCCCAAATGGCCAATGAGAGCACATATACATATATATATATATATATATGCAAAGGAGTAGGTCATGCATTCTTACTTTTAATATCCCAAGGGCAATCAATCCAGTGACATACAACGGGTGAACTTGATAAAAGAAAAAAACCCAACCTAGTCAATTATTTTTTATAAAATTAACTTTTTAACGAATTTGTAATTTTTGTATTACTTTTATCTTTACCATTTAAAGCTTTTATCTTTATGCAACTAGCAACTAACATTGAAAAAATTTTGATTCTCAAATTTATATTTGATGAATATTTAATTTATTAAAATATTTGGTTATTAATAGTTGATGGTCGTGATTGTCCGCAGAGACACAAGGGTGAAGAGCCTCTTTTTCATTTTAATACTACCGTCTAAATATTAAAAGGAAAACAAAAAAAAAATTAAGAAAGAAGGATAAAGAAAGCCCGCGAGTCACGGTGTGGATAATATAATAATAGAATGAGCGCGAGACGCAACCAAAAAAAAAAAAAAGGAAAGGCAAAATTCCATTCTCGGCGGCTACTCCGATTTTCGCTGGGTGGGTTTCCGCGTCTCGTCCCTCTTTCCTTCCTCCACCCACTCCCCATATCCACCCACCCCTATTATCCTAGAATTCTGAGGAACAACACAATTCATCTTGTGAGTGGACCCAGTTTTTGGGCTATCCATTTGTTTTGATACTATTTCTACGTTCAATTTCTCCTTTATCCATGGAGAACTGGGTCGGTTCTATCTTGTTCTTATATGCATACGGGATTGATTTTTAACCGGCTGAAGCTAGTGGCTATTTCGTTTCTTTTGATTCTGCAGGGAAAATTGGAAACATGGGATTTTTACGGTGAGATTTATCTTTAGTTTTAGTTTTGGTGGTGCTTGATTGAGGGGCGGAGGAGGGGGGAGGAGTGTGGCTGGTGTGGTGAGTGGGTTATGATATGGGATTTCTCACTTCCAATTGCGGGGAAATGGCGGTCAAGGAAGGCTTCGTCCCTCATTTCCCGATTTTCCTGCGGCCCATGATTGATGGGAAACGGCACCGGAGCAGTCGTGTCGTATGCATTGCAAATGGCCCTTCTTCATTCAGGTATGTATGTATACATATACTCTCCATCGCTTCCTTCTTTGGATTTTATTTTTTTAATTTGTTTGCATATTCTGTTATATTTCTATTTCGACGGTGAGGGTGTTGTTGGTTGGACGGTGGAGGCCTGGCGATCGGGTATGAGTTTTGTTTGTGCGTGCAGTACTATATACTTCCCGAAAGGGGAAACAAAGTCACTTTATGCTGAAATAGTGGGGGAATTGTTGAAACGAATTGACCTAAGTGGCTGCCAACCATTTTGTCGATAGCAATTCAATCGATACTCTTTATTTTATGTGACAATTCTTTGAGCAAATTCGATTTAAATTTAAGGTTGAAGTATATGGGAAAAAATAAAGAGTTTACTTTTGTAATATATGGTTTTCTTATAAGAGAGCCTGTTTTATATCTTTTTTTTTGTCATATACATGATCACAGAATGTTTTCTTTGAGGCCTGTTTTTTAAAATCAGTTTTTATTTTAGCGAGGATAGGAGTCTAAGAGCAGTTGAATTTTTTTTTTAAAAAAAAAGAAATTACATAAATGATAAATCCAATATCATATACTTTTTGTCAGGCTTGACATCGAATGAACACTAGTATGTGTTATTATCGGTGGAATTTCAGATATACTTCAAATCAAGCAGATTACACTGAACTATTGGTTTTAAGTCTCATTTCATTTCATCGTAAATGTTGATAGGCCGTTCAAATTTTTGACCGAGTAATTGGTTTTGTGTACTCATGCCCCTTTTTTTATTATCTTCAGGGAGATATTACCACTTTATAGCCGCCGGGCGAGAACCACTGAGTTCCTGTGCAATGACAGTGCTCATAGTACTCAGCGGTCATCATTTTCTGATTGCAACATTTCAAGGCTGCCGGAGCTTGCTTTTGATAGGTTGCAGCTTAGTGACCAGGAAATATGTGATGAAAAGATGCGTGTCTTTGGTCGGTTTGTTGCTCGTGCAGCTGTACTGGATGAAGAATACTGGGTGATTAGCTTTTTTAAGTGTTCAGATTTAAGTGGTTTTCAGTTATTCCTGAATTTATTATTCTGTGGTAAAATCTATGAGGATTTTAATTTTCTCAATATTATGACAGACAGCGGCCTGGCTACGTGCTGAATCACACTGGGAATCTCTTTCTTATATGCGGTTAGTATTTTATTTTCGCTTTATTTAATTTTTTTTCCAACTTCTGTGCTGAATGAATTTAATGTCCTTTTCTGTAGCTTCTGAGTAATCTGCTTTATTTTAAAATTTTCAATACATGCAGACATGTTGAGAGTTACAAAAGGAAGTATGCCGAACAGGTGAGAGCAGCTATTTTTGCTTTATCAAAACATGGATATATGAGCACATTGGTGGAGGGTTTTAACTATAAACTCAGTAACTTGTCTGGATGCAATTTGTAACTGTATTTGAAACTTTTCATGTAAATGTGCTCAATGAATCTAGTCGATAATCCTTTTTAAGACATCTGCAGTGTGATTTATGCTTGCTTCGTAGCATTACTAGGTTCTTCCTTTAAAAGTAATTATAACATTTGTGAGAATCTCAAAGACAACAGTCACATGTCACATTTCAGGACAGGTATCAAGAGAGAAAAGGGTGTTTTTTAGTTGATAATTGTAATTCGATTTGTATGTTTATTGTAGATGGCGCATTGGCTTCCTGCAGGTCTAATTAATCACAGTAGCTTTAAGAAAAATGACATGATACTTGGTGGCCAAAATTTTGATTATTATTTATGCAATTTATTTCAGAATTTTTTTATAGCTTCAGCATTCTGTTCATATTTTCAGAACCTGGGTTTTATTGATGTGGTAGGAGTTTTATGCTTTAAAGGATCGTTGCTGTGGGCGTGATGGAAACTTGTCAAAATGCTTTTGCATGGTTGCAGTATGTTCTGATCTTTAAGTGACCTCTATATTCTTTTGTTCTGATTTGGTTTAGTTTTACTGCCTTTCCTGACTTAATTACGTGGTATTTCTTTTAACAGGAATAAATTATACAACTAATTCTTGTGACGTTCTTTACACAATTATACTCCTTCCCAGGTTAAAAAGGAAGAACCAAATGTCAGGCGCACTGTGCTGAATAGTGTTGTAGGGACTCTCGATTTAAACGTCAGGCCTTTTTATCGAGGGGAAACTTATCCTGGGGTAATTTACTCTTTTAAGTATGTACTTCCCTGAACTTGTCTTGTATAGTTATCCGATAAAAATAGGGTTGTGAGCCTGAGGCGGAAGTTGAATATTTCCAAAATAATGAAAAGAAAATGGCAAAATAATTTGTTAAAATTTGGTGTCAAAACTGTTTGGTTAAATTGATTCATGTGTTGTTGGTCATTCATTCAAGATACTTGCATGCCGTCTGTTCTTAAATTATATTTTCACTCCCATTATCTTACCAAGAAGTGGTCATAACTTTTTCTTGTTTCGTGATTTCCTAAATAGGAGCTGAAAAAGCTATCTACTGGTCAAACCAGCCATGAATCTTTTGACACGCGCAAGTATGCCTACATTGCTAATGTATGTGTATCAAAATATGCCCGCCGTCGCGGTATTGCCTCTAACATGCTACATTTGGCTATTGATATTGCCATATCGGCAGGTAAATTACTTCTGCATGGATTAAGTGTCATTTGATTATTTTTGAATTTTTATATGTTTACTAATTATGACTTACCTTTTCCACGTTTGTCTGTTAACAGGGATGAAGCAATTATTTGTCCATGTGAATGTGGAAAATAAGCCTGCACAGAAACTCTACAATAAAATTGGCTTCGAGGTCTGATCTTGTGACTTGAATTTGTGGGTGTGTAGGTTATGACGTTTCTTTTTGGTCTAAACCTTCTTCTGTTCCGCTAATATCTTAACTTGTTGGGATATATCTTCTGCCTTGAGACTTATGCCTTCTTTGCGTCTCAGGACTGGGGCTCGACCCACGTAGTGGGTCAGAGTACTTCCGAGCCTGTTTTAACATGTGGTTTTCCCCTTAGTTTGGAGTTTGTAAAAGTGATTGTCAGAGCTCAAAAAAAGGTTTTTTTGTTTTGAAGTTTTCAAGCTCTGTTTTGTATATAGGTCAGTGGAATTTTCAGATAAGCTTTCAACCGATCTTCCAATGCAATAATGCAAGATTACAACTATGTGATATGGTTAATTTTTTTTGCCAATTCTGCAATTTTTTTTTGGGGGGGGGGGGGGAATGGACAATGTCTTGTTCATGTGTCATCCTTTCCTCTTCTCATTAGTAAACGACTGGTGCAGATTGTGGAGGCTGCACCACCATCAAAAGATCAGAGATTTCTCATGTTCATGGAGTTGTAGCCTGGGGTCTACAATCGTCATCGTCGAAGGATTGTACTTGTGTGTATGTATAGTCTAACGTTAAAAAGATTATTGTGTTTGTATGATTGTCGTGTGATATTAATTTTCAAGCACGCAGTTCCCAATGGAAGTTTTTGTATCATTGGGATATGCATCTTGATGTTGTATTCTGGTACATGTTCTGTATACAGAAAAGGTTTCAGCAAACTGTTAAGGGCTATTTGTGTAATGGAACATTTATTTTGACAAGTTGTTGCCCTGTAATTGTAAATTCTATTTGTATCCGAACAGCGTGGAGGATATTTAATATAAGTTACTGGCATTGGTTGAATCTCGCATGATATTGCAGCGGAAGCAGACAAGTTTGCGAATCGTCGGAGGGTCTTTTTGTAAGTTTGTACATGGTGGTGGGGAATGAATCGGCTGACTCGGCTCGAAAATTCATTCAAATCAAGTATCGAGCACGGTTCGTCTCGTTGGCTGCCTTAAGAGGCTCGGCTAATTGGCTTGTCCCCAAGTCATACATCAGAGCCATGCCTGTCCATACCTGCAATAGAGATCCAAGCTTACCATGAAAGAGTAAAAGGAAGAAACAGACGCCAAGCCACGAAGGGTGAGTTGACCCGTCTTCTGTTGACAACAAGAAAAAAAAAAATCGACTCATTGTATTTTGGTGGTGTAACTTAGCTCTGAGCCTTATCTTAAAGAAGTTTACTCACTGCCGTGGAGATCAGAGACTTGATGAAGCAAATGAGACGTTGCAATTGATAATCGTCCAACCCCAGGGAAGTTGGTCGGTCGGAACACAGAATAAAGGACGAGTTCTCGCCATGGCCGTGCCGCTGGGAGCTTCTTTTTCGCCTTTGTCTTTCTTGGACTCTACCTGCTCAAACAAGATCAGCTTTACGCTACTTAACCTTCCTCCGGCTCATGATATCCCTCGTTTTACAAGTAAGCTGCCTTAACTCTGTGTTGCCCTTCCTGTTTTCTCTCCATCTACGTTTTTCTTTATTTCCCGCCATGTTTGTATGAGCGAGCGCTGTTAAATTGAAACTGCGTTCGGGGGCAGGAGAAGTACTATTGCACCTCTATCATGTACTATATGCGTGAGCTACATTTCCTTTTTGTTATTTATATTTTTCGGTTAATTCATTTTGTATTTCTACATTTTTTTTTGATGAATTGTTTCTTTGGTTTCACTATTGTTTTCAGATGCAAGAGCTTGGAGAAGTTGGAGCTCGTCCCCACCGCCGATAACTAAATTGTATCACCTCCATCTAAAAAGGTCATTCTCCTCCCCAAGATGCACAGAGGGTTCATCATCATCTAACGCTGCTGCAAAGGATGATAAAGCTGCCGGTGAAGAGACGAAGGCATGGCAAAGTTCAGTCCAATTTGATTCATATTGGAGCTGATACAATTTGAATGTAATCATGTGTTTTTTTGGCACTTCATCACAGACGCCGTTTGGATACACAAGGAAGGATGTGCTACTAATCGGGCTTGCAGTTGCCGTAGTTGGTGTTGGTCTAAAGAGCGGATTAGAGGTACTACAATTGTTCTATTCAACTTTTTTACTACTTATTTGTCTACAATTGCTCTGGATAATGGTCATTAAATGTGGGTGTTCTCTCTTGGTTATGTTTAGTTGTTTATTTCTGTTTACTTACCCAATTTTGTTCTTGCAGTATGCTGGAGTTGATCCACTGCAAGCCGGCAACGTAGTTCAGCTAGTAATTGTGTTAGGCCTAACTGTTGGATGGATTTCAACATATATTTTCAGAGTCTCAAACAAAGAAATGACTTATGTTCAACAACTTCGTGACTATGAGAACAAAGTTATGGAGGTAATATCTTCAGCTTCTAAACTTGCAGGGAAAATTTCTCTTGTTCTCGTCTTCTTTGAAGAAACATAACATCTCACATTCTCTTGTTTAAGTGTATGACCTTTTTCAATGTAATTGGCGTTGAATTATCAGTCTACAGGGTTAAAAAAATTAAATAGAGACTAGTAGAATAAGGCGATAGTCTTGAGACATGAAACCTAACAAAAGAGAACATGTACAAGAATGCCATCATAGGTCAAGTATATATATATATATAAGAACATTACTTCTCTGCCAAACTAATGAACTGCTAGCCCAATTTCCATGGTGCAGAAACGTTTAGAAGGCTTGACAGAAGCAGAGATAGAAGCACTGTTGGAACAGGTTGCAGAGGAAAAGAGACGTATAGCTAGTGGAGAGCAGGTTCAGTAATGAGTAATTGTCTAACGCCAGATTGCTTTACTTCCATTCCTAAATGGCCTTTAAGAGCTTCTGTATGCCAGTAATGTCATTGTATTTTGTCATGTCCAAGGTTGATAGTTTTTTGCAGATTTTTTTTTTAAAAAAAAGAAGAAGAAGCAACCCAATGTGTGATTGAACTCCATGTTTTATCTTCCAAAGTGATTTGAATTCCATGCCTCGCTCTCTCTTAGAAATTGTCTGATCCTCGTACCTTAACCTATTTTATTTTGAAAAAAACTAGTTATTTTACTTTTGTCATCATATGAATGGAGTGATATCTATCCGTCCATAGGTTTATCAGAGTTGTTCATAGTTTGATTTAGTTCAATTTAACTAGATGTTCAACTTGATAACAGAAGGACTTTGGCTTTTTATTTCTTTCTTGTGGATATGTATGTCGCGTGACTTACTTGCATTATGCAAATTCCTATTGGAAATGCATCGTTATGCAGAGAGAGTCGAATCTTTGGTCCATTATCAGAGAGGCAATGCAACAATGCATCTACGTTGAGTTATTTACTGTGCATGGCTACATATTTCTATTTGTTAATAAGCTGCAACACCTTGATTCTTGAATTCAAAGTTGGTTGGGGGATCCTACCTAAGCATGTTCTTCTTCTGACCTGGATATAATTATTCGGTAGTGTTAGTATTCTACTTTGGAAGAGTCCTAACCTAATCAAAATGCTTATTCCGTTCTTATCATCATATATGCAATCATAAATGGCTTCATGCTTGAGTTTTTATGTTTGCGGACTATGCTTTTGCAAAAAATAAATGCTTCAACAGCTGAATTAAGTGGCTAACCTTCGTCTAACCAGGACTGCATTTCGTGAGTACTTCAAAATGTTGAACTCTGCTTGCCGGGAAAAAAAATGTTGAATTCTGCTTCATTTTTGTAGGCTTTGTAGCTATCCTTTACGGTTGATATGCAGTTTCATTTTTTAGCCAACATCGAAATGCTTTCGCTTTTGGTTGGTTCATGTTGCTGCTTTTACGGGACCCTTCTTTCCTAAACATGATCTATTTTATGCCCTAAATGATCAAGACTTCGTATTGAGGATGCCTTAGCATCGTTGACACGAACATTTCTTTCTCTCTCTTTTTTTTTTTGGCTTTGCTGTTTCGGGCTTTCTCGATTTTACTCGTCAATATCTTTTATGGAGATGTATTTATGTGAATATAAAAGATTAGTTGTTTTTGTATGGAAATAATTTGATAAAGTGAATATAAAAGATAAATGGAAAATTTTTACTAGGAGTTTTTCTCAATTTTTATTGGAAATTCTCCGAGTTGAAAAGTAAGTAGAACTTCGTTTACATTTTGTGGTTTGTTAACAAGGAGATGTCTTAGAAATCGCACGTACCTGCCTACATAGTACTCAAAACCACATAACATTTGAAAATGACAAAATTATCTTCTTTTTTTTTTTTCTCATATATGTGATGAATCGACCGATTAGGAAGAAGCAGACAAAAATGCGAACAACTCTCTCTGTATCCACGACATTAGGAGCAAGTCACTTGATTTCTTATTGCCAGGACCAAGCTACTTGGGGTTCTTGCTCGACAGATATTTCGCAATTGGTAAATAAATACATTAATCAATGAAGCTTTCTACTAAGATTAAATTTAGCGATTAATTACAGTCGATGCTTGAAATCCCGGGGGAGTAAGTACTGCAAACACATCCTACCTCCCACAGAAAAAAGGCAGGGTCCATTTACGTCGCTTCAAAACAAAAATATAATAAAATAAAGCATATTAATGGGCTAATGATAATGGACCAATGCAACAACAACCATCAACTCACCAATGGCCCATTAAAAGTTGAAAAAGCACCAGCTCCTAGCCTTCCTCTCCAAGCCAAGCCATCCCCACTGACTGCTCTCTTCTTGTGTCAAACCCGCAAACAGCCGCCGCCGCCGTCGCCGACGCCATGGATTCTCGGGAGGATACGGCCAAGTTGCAGATGCTTCTCGAGGTTCTTTCTTCTTCTTCTTACTTTTTTTTTTTTCCAATGTGTGTCCGATTTTGAGGAGCTTTGAAGCAGACTCTTTTCTAACGTCAGCGACAGGCGCTTTTAGATCCTTCGTTAGGAGCAGGTTTTTCGAATGTATAGAAATTTCTAGTTGATATGATGAAAATGATACAATTTTTGTCCTGTTTCCCTGTGGTTTTTATTTTCATTTTCAACGCATCGTTGCCATGGTCTGCCAAAAACTAGGGTTACCGTCTCTACATTACGCCTCCGATCTAGCTGGGGTGAAGTTCGTTGGGGGTTTAGTCAAAATGTTTGGAAGACTAATTTTATTACTTGTTTGTTCACGATTCGAGACCATAGAAGGCTTCCATTGTGGATGTTTTTAAACAACTTAAAAAACAAGTTTATCAAGCCGGCGTAAAAGGGCGTTATGCAATTCTTTTGTTTTTTGTTTTTCTTGATCGACGGCCTCTGTCTATTTGCAGCAAGAACAGCAAAGAGCGATGGTAAATGAGATGGTGGCGAAGATTACTGATCTTTGCTGGGACAAGTGCATTACGGGAAGCATCGGCAGCAGCATGAGCGGCGGTGAGAGTACATGCCTCACCAACTGCGCCAGGCGCTACTTAGACTTGAGCATGCTAACGATGCAGAAGTTTAAAAACATGCACTAGAGTTTCATCTCTACTAGTGTGTGGTAATTCACTTTTTCCTTTCCTTCCTTTTCTTTTTTAACATTAGCATTGCCAACGTTTTTTGTTGGGCTTGCTGAGCTCGGTTGCTCCATCGGATAAATGCTTTCCCATTAGCCATCCTCTAAAGCTAGATTCCTTTTGCAATTGCATTCCACGAAGGGTCAGTTGGTGTTCTCTTTTACTGTATTTTCTTTACTTCACTTGCAAATTTCTGGATTGCCGTTGTTTGAGCGTAGTCTCCAATTAAATTGACTTAAAATGGTTAAGTATATTTTTTATTACTTAAAAAATGGTAAAATTAATCCCACGGTTTTCATTAAAAGAAACACTAGTGGCACAAGCTTTTACCGCTATTGATTCACCATTTAATTTATTTTTTAAAA
Source organism: Piper longum (assembly GCA_032619315.1). Taxonomy (NCBI): domain Eukaryota; kingdom Viridiplantae; phylum Streptophyta; class Magnoliopsida; order Piperales; family Piperaceae; genus Piper; species Piper longum. Next base: position 12,187 of record JAVDBV010000236.1, read on the forward strand.
AAATATAATTACATTGATTAATAACAATAAATAATATTATTAATGTGTTTAATTAAAATTTTATATCATTATTTTTATTTAAAAGTTACTTTAATATAAATATATGATCTTAATGACACTAAATTTATAATCTTGGTAAGGGTTTTGTGTTACCTAAAACTTATGTGTTCAAATTAAAATTTACCAATTGTCTATCAATTAACGTAGGTCAAAACTTGACAGTGCTTTATGATTGAGGATTAAGAAACTGTAAATGATAATGATAAATGTTTTCAACCCACAATTTAACCTCCTTGATTCTTCCCCTATTTGTAATACAGTGTTAAACATTTCACAAGCTTATGTGCAGATGGTACTTATGCGCTTACCTGACCACGTATGTGTTAAGTGAAAAGAAATTCACGAAGGGTAAACACGAAACTCATGACATGGATTGCCCGCTACATTTCATTGATGTGTCCTCTGCTATGGTGATCGGCAGCTTTTATGTAATCTACGAAATGATAAAAAATTAATCAGGTGCAGCATTAAATTAATTCGTTGATTCGAGAGATAAGCTACAAAAACTTGCCATTTATTAACCACCTAAGGTATTAATTAGGATTGCTTTTTGGGAAAAAAAGCGTGAATGCATAAGATGCTCGAGTATGATGGTTAATTGAAGAGCAAAACTTCTTTGTTATTTAAACTTCTTAATTAATGTTGAGAAAAGAACTTAATTATCAAATTTCATTATATATTATATTATAAACAGATCCATGGTACTTTGCTAATTTTATTCTTAGTATCAATAAGCTGCAGTTATTCGTGTTTTGAAGCGAAGTCGTTGGTCGTTTAGATTTTACATTTGATTCTCGAAAACAGAACTTTGAAAGCAGTGATGTACGTTCTAGCCGGGAACTGAAGTGACGGTTCTTATCAAAACATTGAACAACCTGCAGTGAACTCAGAATTAATCACACTCTAATGAGAGCAGTCTGTACAGAATAATAATACTAAGAGTGCATGATATGAAGGGCGCATGCTCCCCTGTTGTACTCGGACACCGCCATCTAAAAGGAGATTTCTACTTGGAGATAGGGGGAGGAAGGTAAAGAGGGAGAGAGAGAAATGCAAATCACAGAATTTCTTAGTGATTGGGAAGCCTGCAATCACAAGTACAAACACTTCTCGTTCCATTGACAGCACGTTGTGAACGACGAATGTGGAGTTTTATGTTCACGAGCTTTCCAGCCAGCTGCAAGCACCCACATATTGAAATTAGCTTCCAAGAGATGTACTATATTAATATTGACAATATCGACAAAAAAATCTTGCAAAAAAATCCTCAACGTGGACAAAGGAGGAGCCTAGAGAAATACTTTAACATACCATCCTCCAAGTTAAGTCTTCCGGACCCAATAGTTGAGCAGGGCTTGAATACAAGAAATGCCTAGAATACTAAAGAATCACAGAACGTATCAAGTCGTTACTTAACATATTCTTCATTTCTCGACTTCAATTATAAAATGGATGCGTACGATGTACAAATATACCTTTACCAGGTTTTCTTGCATGCCCCTTATTTGTTCGGAGGTAATACTCTTGAGGAAATTAAGAAGCCATCCAGGTTGAACAGCATCACTAGATGAAACAAAAATAGCTATCTGCAAGAACAATGCACACCTTCAGCTATGAAACTAAGTGATGCCCATAAAATTACAGACCAATACCCTAGGTTAAAAGATTCTAGATGACAAGTAAATAGATTTGCAGTACGGAAAACACATCCATGGATCAAGAAAATGAAAATAATGCAAGATCAAGAGATTCAGCATTGCACAAGAAAATGTGGTCCATCCCCATACTCTCCAATTTGCGTTCAAAAGTCATCAATAGATTACAACTAGAAAGGAAGGGACAACCACCAGCTAGCAAAAAAGGGCATCAACTAGTAGTCTATTGTAATGTATATATGGAAAAAGGCTGAATAAAAAAATGCTATAAATGTTAGAAAAAGCATACTCCCTTTCATACACATACTTTTCGATAATCGAGTAGACCTTCAAAAGGAAGTTCCAGCTCATCACTAACTATGACTGGGATGCAACCACTGACAATCGCATCAAACAATCGAGCAGATGAAGGAGTATCTCCTGCTGGGCTGAGACAAAATATAGACCTGCATCACAGGAATGAAGTAAAGAATTGTGTTCAATATAGTTCCATACCAATCCAGAAAGCAACATTCCAAAAAGATGTGGAATTAAATCCCAAAAAATAACAATTGTCTTACTTGCGCATTCCACTTTGAGCAGCTTCTTTTCCGGCCACTCCGGCACTTCCTTCTTCCATAATTACCTCATCTGCATTCTGCAACACAGCCCCAAGTTTTCCCCGAATCTCGCCTCCCTAAGTTACAGTAATCACAAATAAATATAGTAGTGAAAAAAAAAAGATTATTACTTCCAGCAAGCAAAAGCCAGATGCAGATGACCAAGTAAAAAACTACGGAAGACAAAAAAAAAAAGATTTTTCATATTAATTTCTGCGGCATATCACGTATGCATTGCATTCCACCTCCGACGGTATGTCAAAGGTAATTTCAGGGATTTTATTATAATGCAAAACCAGACTAACGGAGCATTGTTCATGAAAAAAAAGACAAGAAGAAACCAATCTGACTTCTATAGCATATACTAAACACGTACTAAAATATAAACTGGCCAACTTGTGTAAAATGGAACAAAATATTTGCCATAAAATGCTAGCAATAGCTAACAATGTTCACATCTATACTAACTAAAATCAATCAAAAGGATAATCCACCACAGGAGTGACGGCAAAATTAACTTACAGCATTTCGTTTTAATCTCCCCCGGAAAAATAACAACGTTTTTCTCCGAGATCGACTCTCAGATACACATTTAGCATCACAGACCTCAACATTTGTTACATAAGGTAGAATCAGATCTTTCTCAAGCCATACTTGTCCAGGCTTGTACCTGCACAATAACATTAACAGGTCATCCTCAGCGACACATGTTTAGTTCTATGAAAATGATGGTAACAAACTTAAATGTTCTGAGTTTGACAGACCAAATTATCAATAGAAGCACCAGTTGGCCATCAAAAAGACGCCAGATTGGAAGTACATAGAAAGTAAATTTTTTTTTTAAAAAAAACGATACAAGAGGTAAGATACTGACCAATTCCCAGTAGAATCCATATCAGGAAGAAGCCATATCGCCTTTGTCATGAATCTGCGAACTGTCTTAAAAGACCAAGGATGGTGAACAGGAAGTATGTGGTCCCTTCCCTCAGATCGCTGCCATGCTGGCTGATTAGTCACCCACTCCAAAGCTTCCTGTACCCATAAACGAAGAATCGAGGCTACTCAATCAGAAGGAGAGGCAACTAACCACAGAACGATTATATCAATATAGGTTTATGTTCATCACACTCGTAGATGCGAAATTTTACACAATTGCAACTAAAAATAAAGGGGGAAAACAACATTTTGGAAAAAGCATCTACAACACGTGCAGAAACGTGAAAAATCTCTATCTTTTTGGCGAGCCAAGCAAGCAGAGAAATCATTTACGGGAAAAATAAACCTTGGAGAGGCGCCCACACCCTGTATAGAGCTTTGCATTGCTGCTTCTCCAGCAAAAAGTAGGTAATGGTAGTAAAGAAGGGAATGTAGAACAGGTCCGCCTCCTCTTGACGATGTACCCTCACCACGCTCTTCAACTGCCTCTCTGATTCGGGCGTTATCAGATCAGCCCAAAGCCAGTAATCTACCGAATGCTGCAACAGAGAACCACAAAATCATTAACCAATCTCTTGCCAAAAATAAAAAATAAAACCAAAGATCAAAGGTAGAAGCAAGCACCTGCTCGATGAGGCGATGGACGGGGCTGCCATTGGAGGTGAGATTGGAGGTATCCCTATACGAGTTATGGAAGAGCCAAAGCAGGTCGTAGGTGAACTTGTCCGGCATCTCGTAAACATAAATCCTCACAACACCACCCGCCGCCGCGGGGTAGTCGAAAGAGAGGTGGTCCACGTCCCCGCGCCAGATCGCGTCGTCGAGATCCTTCGCCGACGAGGAGGAGAGGGAGGAGGCCGGCGGCGGAGATCGGGAGCGGAGAAGGAAGGCGTGGAGGGAGGAGACGAAGGAGTAGTCGGGGGGGAGGGGGAGCGGGGGGGGGAAGCGGCGGGGGAAGGCGGTGTAGAGGAAGAGGGCGGCGAGGGAGAGGAGGCCGAGGGAGAGGAGGCCGGCGGCGGAGATGGGGAGGGAGAAGGGTTGGGGACGGCTCTTGCCGGCCATCGCGGGCGAAGTGGTGCACACGGTTGGGCAGTGTTGGCGTGGGCGAATGCTGGCCATGTTTGCCCATCCGCTACAACGTTGGGGACCTGGGAAAAATTATTAGGTACGCCTACCGAAGCCCTTCCATACGAGTAAGATGAGAAGATGCTCATGAGCGCACAGTTCAATTCGTAGGTGATCATGTGTTCGCTTAGAAGCAAATGGACGGCATACCTCCAAGCACGCTCGCAAGTGAGTTTCAGGTGCAGCAGGTAAAAACCTGTGCTTGTTATTAGGATAGACACTTGTTCGATGCTAATAAACTTTATGAACAAGGTTGCTTTCTCAACATACGGATTGCAGTGATCTTTAAACCACAATCTCAAGAACTCCTGAAAGTTGAAGTCTGAACACAATTAACAAGCAAAAAAGAATACAAGCAGGCTAGGTCACTCAAATCTCTCAATAGAACTAAAAACACTCGGTGATTTATTTGCATTCATTAGGCAGGGCTATGAACAAGTTTGTTAGCCCACAATATTCCTCACCTTGTCCAACATTTTCAGGTTCAAGGCCAATACTCAAACGCTCTTCATGAGTGGGAAATCCAATATCTGCTTGAATCAGGAGGGTGAACCTAAGCATATGCACGACAACAAGTGGTCAATAATGAATTCATCTTTATATATTTAGCCTCTTCTAAATCCAAAAATATGAATTCACCTCAATCATGGGCACTTAGAACCTCATATATTCGTCTACAGTTGTCATTCCAACCCAAACAGTTATATCCACAGACAATATTAACTCGAGGACCACCAATATAAACAAAATTGATTGTTGTAAATCTAGCCTATAACTTGATTCTCAATCCAATTAATGCCTGATTCTCACAGCACCATCGACAATTGGTGACACAAGAAATCAAAATTAATAAGCCAATTCATATCTATTATCAGCAGATACAAATCCAGTTTGCCAGCAAGTGCTCAATTAATAGAACAATCTGATTTTTAAAAGTAGACAACTGGCAGATCGACCTCGTCAATCAAATATATTGTGCCATCAGGTTCTTTGCCAAATTCATACTTCGTATCCACCAACAGCAGACCATGATCTAATGCTACACACTAAAAGAAATTTCAGAAATGAAGAGAGGTAATGAATATCAGTAACTTTGGAGTAAATAGGTCAAGAAATTCATCATTCATAGTCTAAAAAGCCACCTTCCCATATTTGAATAAGTTCAAAGCCTTACTACTAGCTTCTTCATATTCAGCACATGTCATCAATCCTTGTTCTATGATCTGGATAGAATCAAGTGAACTCAAATCAAACAACTAAATGAACAGACAAATAACTTGTATAATGTAGAGTATCAGTAAAACATCAAGCGAATTGGAAACTTTCAGGAATTAAAAAATGACCTCGTCAGGAGTTACTGGAGCATCATGATCAGCAGCCTTTGTCGTGGGAGTGATAACATTTTTTTCAAGCTTTTGGTTTTTGGAAAAACCTAATGAATGGAAATGCACTTCAACAAGCACAAACAGAATCACAAATTTAAAAAGTAGATGCAGCTTCCAATAATATACCGTCAGGAAGAATGTTGCCACAGTAGTTCCTTACACCTTGTTGTACACTGTCCACAATGATGTGTCAGTGCTCCCAGTCACATAACCTCGAGCAATAGCTAGCACCATTGGTCGATACCAGCTGCCTATAAAGATGTGATTATATAGGAAAAGCTTGCTATCTGATCACCCATCAATGACAGATTCCATGAAGCAAGACATCAATGATCGAAAAATAAGATACAATCTTGATGACCTCCAATATATCGATTCCAGTATAAGCTAGAATGAAGAATTTCTTAATAGCATAAAGAATTTACAATGAAAGAATAATCACTTTCACCATAAACGTAACTCGTCAATCAATAAAAGCATTTGGTACAGGTAAAAAGTACAAAATTCCTTTTGCAGAAAATGTCAGCCATTTTTTTTGTTGTAATATAAAAATTTACACATTCAAACGACAGAACTCACCTACGAACTCAACTGGGAATACTGAGCATTTTCTAGCAATAGTTACATTTTTATCCGGTGCTGATACGATTGCATATGGGGGTATGTGCTTAGTTCTATCAAACCACCATACACTTGTCTGGTTCAGTACCTAGAAGTGTAAAATACAGCCCGCAGAGAAAAAAGAAGTTATATAGTTGCAACTCGTTCAAAATATGCAGAAGTCAATGAAGTATATCTAATACCACTAGCGAAGGTAATATTCATAAATGCAGAAATAAAAAAAAATCCCCTAACAACACCATTCAGTTTCAATTTCCAAACCACAATATCTATAAATATAAATCATAAAACTGCATAACCCTGCATATTGCAATAGCCCATGTAACCTCTCACTCGGATGTCCGAGATGCTCTTCGGTTGTTCGTTGTTGGGCTCTCCATCTTGTAAAAGTAAAACAATTTATTTAATTTTTCATGTTTTTTGTATTTCCATTCACCTTTTTTTTTACGGTAAAAAAACTAAAGACTCATCTGTTTCTCGTAATAATAGATCAATCATTCCTTCCTCCATATATATATAGTTTTGTCAACGCTTCTTAATTCTTATTATAATAATGAGTTTGATTGTTTTTTCAAAATAAATAAATAAATACATTTGACAAACAAAGATCTTGTTAACACAAACAGGTTCAACTCCCACCACTTATGAATCATAAATTTAGCCAATCATTTTGAAACCATGCCAATGTCACACTAGTATGCGGGTTTAATTGGCAACTGGCTGATCCCTTTCAAATCCAGCTGCACACGGTTTGTTTCATGTGTTTCCTACTATTCCGTCAAATTAACAACCACATGCAGATCGCCTCCAAATATCTTCTTGTCAGCTAGCCATCCTTTAAATTTTATATACCAGTAATTTAAATAGCTTGCCCTCAACTGCAAACTCTCTTGCTTTCTTTCTACACATTCTATTCTGTATGCTATCTCCTTCTTCTAAGAACACTAAGTCTTGCATACATGGCATGTGTCATGAGACATGAATTGAAAATTCAAGGACACAACACCATGTACTAATCAAAATATCCAACATCTCGTAAACAAGGCCATTGATGTGAACGATGCTTTGACCCTCCCCATCTGGTCTAACCTGCTCACTCCAACATGACTGAATGAGAATCATTTTTTGCCACCAACGACATCAAATTATTCATTTATTTCTAGATCTTGCAAGCTACACCCAAAATGAGAACCATGAAACAAATTGTTAGGAAATAGGCACTCTAGCAGAAACAATTTAAAATCTCTTACAATCAAGTATCAAATAAAATTCGAGAAAACTCTCATAATCTAAATCAGACTAATAACAATATCTGAAAAATACAACTCTTAAAAAATTGAGAAAATAATATATACCTAAAAAAAAAGATTACACCTCACACCTTTGATTACGACCCTACTTCAACTTGAGATGATGAAAATTTTCTTCAAAATCTCTTTAATATTTGTGAAAAACTCCACTCAAAACATGTAAAAAATTCTACCTAAGTGTAAAAACTCCACCCCAATAAAAGTAGAATACTCTACTTAAATAAGTAACATTGTTCCTCTTACAAACTATAAACAAAGGTAGAGAAAGAAAAGAAATTAATCATTGTTGATCTTGTTAAAGAATCTAAAGTCATGTCTTCTCTTCACAACGAATAATTTCTTTTTCTTCTATCACATGCACTACCGATAGTGGTCATGTCTAGATCTACAACTTCTAATATTTTCTTTAAAGGAGAACACTTCATGGAATTTTCCTAAAAGCCTAATACATATGTCTAATCATATATTTATAAATTAGAGAACACCTTTTAGAAATGAAGAACCAACTCAAAATACTACTTCCTGAGTATTGGAATCATCCCTAATATGTCTCTTCATGTATTTCACAAATTATCATTGAATTCGTTATACCTCGTAGATTATCTCGTATCTTCATGACTTCCAATGTAATGTAATTAAATGCTTTCTCGTAGAAGGAAATATCTCCGACAATTCTCCCCTTCCCAATCATGGGACACACCTTAGAAAAACTTTCTTATTGCAACGTTATCAAACACCTGTCAAACTAGATGCACCATTATTGACCGCCTCTTGACCACCATGACATGAGGAGAAAAATATCTCAACATAATGTTAGTGATATCATAGCCACTAACATCGTTAATACCATTTGTTCATGGTATCAGAGCCAAGTGAGTTTTGGTATATGCCCACACCGATTGTGAATGTCTCTTTCGTAAGTTCTACCTGATAATTTAAAGAGAATTTATCATATGATGATAATTTTGGGGATGCCCGACATATAAAGGAGAGTTATTGGGTTTATCTCATATCAATCATAAATGATATTGGTGAGTTATATATAGTCTATTAGAAAAATAGAGATACATGACACCGGTTACAAGTCCCTTTTGGAGATCAGTCTGGCCTAATACAAATGACAGGGCTCATGATACAACTCTTCTCTGTTAAGCTTTGTCGCTTCGGGGAGTGGCACCTAACTTGTAGGACCTAAGCACCATAATCCTTCTCAATTGTTGGCACCCAACTTGTAGGACCTGAACGCCATAATCCTTCTCAATTGCGAGGGTAAAGTCATTTGTTGAGTGCCAGACAAGGAGCACGCCCCAGTCAAGTGCCTTCTTTCTTTCTATCATAGCTGCTGGAAATAGGGCACCGATGAACCCATACCACCTACATTTACAAAATTAGTCTAGGGAGGGCACCCACCCCTGCCATCCACGCACACCTCCATCTACCAATTTGGCTCACACTTTGGCAATAGACACGCACACGCATTTCTTAACGAGAAGCCGATTTATGGAGAAAAAAGGGTTCAATGGGAATATGTTAAAACCTATATCCCATAATTATAATGTTGGCAAATAGAGACGAGGGTTCTGAATAATTTTTTCTCTGACAAAGAACTCTGCCTATTCGGGAGCTTTCTTTTCCTAGCTGTTAAATAGTAATGGATCTAATATTCATTTTAATCAATGCTTGCTTAATTCTTCAGCAGGCAAAAAAAGGCCAATAAGCTGTTTGTTTGGGCGAGCGACCATGCACGTGATCTGAAGTCTGAACTGAATCAATTCGTAATATTGTTTGCGTAATTCCTTTCGTATCTTACTCCGTGTCTTTTGTTTATTGCGAACAAGTAGTGACGCCGACAAAGAGTGTTGTCACTAGTTTTTTTAATGGAAAACTAATACATCTTGAGAGGCAATGGCCATAATCATACACCAACCTTCGTCCGCCCAAAATGTTTTGAAAAGTTATGACCAGATCACAATAGAGAAGCCTGCCATATTAGTTACAATATTTAGTGGCTGAGCTCATGGACGGGGGAGTAAAATAGAACGTAACGCATTAATATTCTGCAAACTGAACTTTCTTCTGTCAAATAATCGTACTTATTTTGCATCACAGTTTTGTCCTTTTACGAATTGCGCGGAGGAAAAAGGTTCAGACGCGAATACCCACAAATGACGAAAGGGTGGGAGTTGTCGCATTTTTTTCACAACCCGTTACAATATTTTATAATAATTAGATCATAATTACTTATATAAAAGATCTTAAATATCATCATAAAATCAAATACATTAATATTTAGTATAATTTCATTATAGGCACTGTTCAAGTGGGTATGAAATATATCTTTGCACATCATATGGTAGCTTATTCTTTAACGGAGCCGATACTAAGAGATTTTTTTTTCCCCACACTAGGACAATGTGAAATTTTTTATGTGATTTTCTTTTATATGTATTTCTTTAGATTTTAAATGTCATTTTATATTTTTTTAATTAATGATAACTGCATTTCTTTTCTATGTATATTAATACAATGAATAGTATATCAAACGAGAGAAATAACTCTCTCACCGAACATTCGTTGTAGCATTGGAAGACGAGATATCAATACTTTAAGCCATATATGTTACCTTTAAAAAGTTTAAGACGAGGTTCTTTTTTTATAATAGTCGATATAATTACTCACAACTATATATTTCTGTACGTCAAATATGAGTATAAACATTACATCAGATGTTTAATTCAATTGTCTCAATCTCTATAGTGTTGATAAATGATATGTGTTCTATGTGAGTTATATTTTAAGAGAACATTTATTTACTATAGCACGTAATTAATATTATATGTACGTTCTCAACCATAGGAATAGTGGGGAAATGCACCCTCTTTTTTATTAGATGAGATTCTTGAATTAAATATTCTTCTCATATACACCTAATAACTTTTAACTATATTTGAGATCACTAATTAAAGCTATTTTTTTTATTATACTACCTATGACTATGATGATTTTATAATATGGAACATGTCAAAGAAATAACGATAATTAGTTATCAAAAGTAATATATATATATATATATATATATATATATATATGAAAGGAATATTATTTTACAAACTGTATCAAAGTCATGACCGTTATTATATTTTTGTGACTAAATAATGTAGCTAATAGTAGTGAAGTAAAATTTATTTTGGGATATATGATTTTCACTATATTCTATGGTACACCATAAATATCTTAAGTTATCAAATATCCTTAACTGGTATTTTTTGCACTTCTATTGTCCCTTTTTTTTGCAGACCTAATTTTGTATGATTTTCTTTACAATTTATTTTAAATAAATTGTATTATGTCTGAGTAAGAAATTAGATTTGGTGGCATCCATAAATTGCGAATATCTTCCATTATATAAGAGTTAGAGATGTTGGCATATATGATTCTTGACACACCTATAATGTTGTGTCCATCCAAAGCTAAACATGCATATATTTCATAGATTTTATCTCAAATACCTTATTAGGTAAAGAATAGATAAATCTCCTCATATCCTTGTCAGTTGAGATATACCTAACTCTTTCTATATAAAAAATATACATGTATAATTTTAAAAGGACATTAATTTTAGAGAATTACAGAGAAATAGTAATAAGTTGTGGAATATAAATTTAATTCTAGTAATTAAGCCTCGATATTGGAAAACCTAAAAAAAGGCAAAAAATTTGAAAGGCATATTGAAGACTTAGGCATCCTATATTGATCCAATTCTTTCTTATTTTTATTTTAATTTTACTTAATAATATTAAGAACTTGTTTGTTACACAGAAATATGAAGCCCGTCCATAGAATAAAAGCACAAACTTTCACATCTAGGATCATAAAATTCACAACCGGACAAGGGCACTCGGAAGATCTCTCCGATTTCTATGATTCATTCAACGCCCAAAAATCATTCCATCTGCACTGATCCATCTGTTTATGGCTATTAGCATTAGCTTGGTACAAGAGAAACGACCGTATATTTATTTATAAAACAAATTGACCCTTGGGTCTGCCAAAACCCGGTTACCACGCTTTTAATTTTAATGTTCTTTTGTTATGTAAGCTTCGAAAATGTTGTGATTGTGTGGGGTTGATGCCGTAAAATAGGAATAATTGAGGGCCGTATTCCAAGTTTCTACGTACTGCTCCATAGTCCCTCGTGATGTACGTTTCAAGAGCCTCCTTTCAATTTTCATCAACGATATGATGATCATCCCCCCACCACCACCAAAATAAAAATAAAAATAAAAAACCAAAAAAGAAGTGGCTCAAAAAGAGAGTAGGACATCGATGTATATTTATTTTATGTTGTTATTTTTTTCAAACTATTTTGTATGATACCTACTCGTAACATTACCTTGTTTACAAATGTACACTAATATATGCATAACCGTTTGTAATAATATATCAATGCAATGAAAGGATTGATAAAGAGTATTTTTTATTAGTTTTTTGAACCCAAATCGTGCAACATTGCTTTGAGGGTACAATTGTCATTGTAAAATTTATTTCCCCAAGTCGTAAATATAAATAACAGACCCCTAAAATTGTAAGAATGGTGTTAATTAAGAAAAAAAAGGGCAAATAAATAGCAAAATGGGAGGGGAAGGGCAGCTAAGCTACGGTAGTAGGACTTAAGGAGGAATGGTAGTTGTCATGGCTCGTGACGATGGAAGAAGTTGAGCGGAGTCGGTCAAGGAAGTGACGGCTCCATTTTTTTCTCTCACACTCCGACCCAGTCATCATCACCAATCTCTCGAGTCATCCCCATCCCCCCCGTTTTGTTCCAGGGAGAAGAAGTCCCAGATTTGGGCGGAATTTTGATTCGTGTTTTGGTTCATTCGGGAGAGGGCGGGGGGCGCTTCCGAGATGTCGGTTTTGGTTTCGAGATCACCGTTTCCCCCGTGATTGATGATTTGATTTGATTTGTTGCTGGAGACGCCATGGCAGGTACCCTCCGGAAAAGAGCCGTCTTTTTTATTTTTTAAATGCCTATTTCCTTCCAATTTTGCACCTTTTTACGGAGGAGCTCTTCTTCTCATGGAATATGTGAATTGTTAGCGGCCTGAATTTGGTTCATTTGTGTTTTTTTTCCCTGTAAAAATTGCTTCTTTTGTTTGTTTGGTTCGATTTTCTGGATGCGGTGGAGGATGATTGTGGATCATTTTAGTGCACAAATGCCTGATTTTTTGTGAAAGGAGGAGCAAAATCCCAGGTTTTTGGGGGAGGGGGACTTTTGTTGTTTATAAAATTCAAAACTTGAGAGTGCTTGTGCTTGCGCCTCTATTTCAATTTCAATACTTGTTCGTCTTTATGTTCTTTATTGCTATGCCATGGCTTTTTATCTTGCTTGGGAGTTGGGATTTCGGGATTTGTTGTCCCCTTACCCCTTTCTGAATAATTGTTTAATTCATTTGATTCTGTAGTTTCTTCTTTGATTTTCCTAATTGCGCTGCTTCGTTGTTGTGCGGCTATCTTATGTTCGTCTACTACTTGTTGTGTTCTTTTCCGTGTTTAGTGTGGATTGATAATTCGTTCATGGTTTAAGACTCTTGTGTTTTTTATTTTCTCTTTGCGGTTTCTTTTCACGGATTATATATTGGAGTGATGTCTTCTAGGTGGATCACCCGATCGTGTATCGCTGGAATCTGGTGCAAAAAGGTCGAGTGTATCATCTGCAGGCAGGCAAAATTCATCCTCTTCTTCTTCTTCTTCCTCTTCAGGGCGGAAGGAGTTCTTCAGGAAGCTCATGGACAGTGAAGCTCTGAGTGAAAGGCTGGAAGACTGGTATTCTGATATATTAGAGACGCCGGTTGGCAGAAAGCCTGCTTTTGATCTGCCCTTTGACCTCACGGAGCTGCAAAAATTTGATTATGCACTTGAAGCGGTTTCCTTTCAGCAGCTGATTCGGATGCCTAGTGCACTCTACGCATCTACCTCAGATGCAGTTGAAGCAAGCTCTTACCTTGCCATAGAGGATTTCTTACATGCAAGTGTAAAGGGCCTCTGGGATGCATTTTGGTGTCAAGAAGGGGCCATGCCTTTCGCAGTTGCATCTCTTTTCGGTACAGTTGGAGGCTCCAAATTCTTCCCAGCAGAGAAGGCCATTTCAAATGGGAAAGTTGGGGGCCTTTGTGCGACTGCTGTAATGGCAAAAAACAGTCACCACTCGAATGGTAAGTGGCAGCATATACTTCAAATTGCACTTCTCAGACCTGATGTTGGCTCTCGCTCAATGGAAGATGATCGCATTCCGTCCCTTCCTCTTCTTGGGCAGGCTTTGTTTTTTGGTCTTCGCATTTTAATTGCTAGAAGTCTTAGCAGATCTAGTTCTTTGCTTAATCCCGATTGCGTTTTTGTTCTTCTTGTTGACTCCCAGTATGGTAGAGTGGTAAAAGTTGAGGGAGATGTCAACAAGTTGCACCTGGACTTGAATGGTGTGTATGATTGTGCCGCAGAATGGATTAGAACCCATTCAAAAATTTCTGTTTCACCACTTGATCGCATCTGGAACCAGCTTGGCAATGCCAACTGGGGAGATGTCGCTGCACTCAATGTGCTTCTGGCGACGTTCTATTGCATCTATCAATTTACTGGTGATCCAAAGCTCTCCATTGAAGATTTGGCTTCGGAGCATACTGTTCGTCTTGGGAATAGGCGGTCAGAAAGGCAACTGGAAGAGACACAGATAAATGGTAATGGTTTCCTTCGATTCCAGCAACATAGTTTCTCCCCGGAAATTGTAGAAGTTCACGAAGAACATGCCAAAATAGAGCCCGAGGAAATTCCAAAGTTAGAGGTTGGTTCCGTCTTGTGGCTTGAAGATTCAGATTTACGAAAAGGTTTCCAAATAAATGATATATTAGGTGATGGGCATATGCCAATTTACAGTGCCACTTCTGTGGAAGAGTCGGTGAAAGCACTTCTGCTTTATGTTGGCTCTCGGCCCTCTCATATTGAGCCTGCATGGGAGGATATGAGCTTATGGTATCAGGTTCAAAGGCAAACAAAAGTATTAAATATCATGAAACAGAGAGGGGTTTCTAGCAAATACCTTCCTCAGTTAACAGCATCTGGAAGGATAATTCATCCTGGCCAATGTCGGAGGCCAAGCTCTGGAGGGAAATGTGACCATCCATGGTGTGGTACTCCCATACTAGTCACCTACCCTGTTGGCGCATCTCTTGCTGACTTGATTAAATACAACAAATTCCAGCCTCATGAAGCTCTAATATGCTTCCGTGATTGCTTATCTGCACTTTCAACTGCTGCATCAAATGGTATTCGGCATGGTGACATTCGACCAGAGAATGTGATCCATGTGACTACAGGAGTTAAAAACCCATTTTATGTTCTTGTGGGCTGGGGCCATGCTGTTTTGGATGACAGGGATCGTCCAGCAATGAATCTTATCTTTTCGTCCTCATTTGCACTTCAGGAAGGAAAACTCTGTTCCGCTTCTGATGCTGAAAGCCTGATTTATTTGCTTTACTTCGTCTGTGGTGGAGTTGTACCTGATTTAGACTCGGTAGAAGGGGCTCTGGAATGGAGGGTGGCAATATGGTCTCGGAGATTGATACAGCAGAAACTTGGAGAAATTTCTGCTGTGCTGAAGGCTTTTGCCGATTATGTGGACAGTCTATGTGGGACTCCATACCCAGTTAACTATGATATTTGGCTTAAGCGATTGAGGACTGTTAACCCTTCTGATGATCAGGGCAAGGAAAATGACCGATCTCACTAGATAATTGCTTCTTTTCTTGCCAATGCTCGCAACTTAAGTGTACAGAGACCAGTGGTATCATTTTAGAAATTTGGCTGATTGCATATGAGCGTGCTTGTTGGACTTTGCAAGTGAGTTACCGCAAAAACTTATGTCTTGGATGAGATCCTTCGCCAAATTGATCTCCTGTGTACTTGCAGCACGAACACCCTGTATCCACTCCGAGGTAACCTGTACAGTTGTTTTTACAGAATGAAGCCCATTTTAGGCACTGGTGCATTGGCAAATAGCTTACATCATGAGTGGAAAACCAATATTATTGATAGGCAAAACTTATCTTGGAAAAACCTTATTATCTGTATAAAGTTATTATGGGTTTGCGAGCTATGCTGGGCTATGGCTTGCGACTTGGATCGAGTGCATGGAGTCCTTGGCATCTGGGATGTAGTTTTGGTGATATTGCGTGCCATTTTTTTCCCCTTCTCTTTAATTCAAGTCTGAAGGACAAAGTAAAGGGTGTTTTTTGTTTTGCTAAGACGAGTATGGTGGTCTAAGATGCTCTACGGGGTTTTGTTTGATATTGTTTTTTTTTTTTTACCACATTATGTTAATGTGATTTTGGTATTAGTTATTTGCCGGCTTGATTTTGAGATTCTGCTTGTGATTAAGTTCAAACTCCTCTCTGTAACTGGATTATGTTTAACCCAAAATAGTGGACATCATTTTACTCCTCCGTCGATGTAGATCTGATGGCTAATAGTGCATCTCCTGTCAAGTTGTATCCTAGTATTCGCATATCTGAGACAGCCTCTGATTCTGTGTTCATAGAAATGTTAAACCGGAGAGAGTGCCACCACCATCTTGCGTCGGCAGCCGCATGCAACATTCCTTCCGATCGCTCTTATACTGTTCGCAAGTGGGTACTATTATAATAAAGGATATGAAAGGATCGGACAAGAAATTTGGTCCCTCCTATCTGACAAGAGCTAATTATGTTGTAAAACTTGGCCACTTTCATTAGTAATCGGCCGATTTTACTTGGTGGAATCGGCGTGCAAAATCAAGTCGGGATAAGAAATTGGGCTAAGAATTGGCTGTTCAGGTCAATTTAAGTTGATTTTTACCCCGAATTGATTTAACAAGAATCGGCTGATTCAAGCTGGGCGGCAACAGGGGGCGGTGAACGGGGGCGATTGGTGGGTGAGGGATGGGGCGATTGATGAAGAAACCAAGGCAAGGGACGGGATAAGGGATGGGGCAAGAAGGGGAGAGA